>CAODLS013098749.1:0-12306 GCA_948243855.1 Flueggea neowawraea | reverse complement strand
TGTATCCATATGTTTTCAAATATATTCGTATTTAAATTACGTTTAATTATTTATATATTATTAATTTTTTTTTATTTTTTTTAGCAAAAATTGATTTGGTGTCCAGTGCTTTACAAACGCCTCCAAAATGTATCCACAAGTGTTCAAATGTATCCGCAAGTGTTCAAATGTATTCATCATTGCACAAAATCAATATAATTCAAAAAATCAACCAAATTCAGAAAAAAAACTAAACAAACATAATTAAAGTGTTTTTTCCATATTAAAAAATGAATAAAAAGGCCAAGGGTATTTTTGTCATTTTGAGAAAAAAGGCAGCAGCTAGGGTTTAACCAACCCTAGCCATCGCTGACGCCGCCTCAATCACCACCACTCCCCTGATCACCTGCAGATAACAAAGACAGAGAAAGGAAAAACCGAGACAACGAAGAGGAGGACAAGGCAAGAGAAGACGAGAACTGGAGAAGAGAGGATCGAGCAATGGACGAACGAAGACAAAGATGAGATGAGATGAGAGGAATCAGAGACAGGGCGAGCAAGGAACAGAGAAGAGAGAAGAGAAAAGAGATGACCCAGCGAGGGACAAAGACGATGATGAGACGAGAGGAGAGAGACGAACCAGAGACAGACCGAGCGAGAACCAGAGATGAGGCGGTGAAAGGAGTGAAGCGGCGTCGAATGGAAACAAGGTCGGCGGAGTCTAGGGTTTCGACAGAGGAGAGAGGGAGAGCTTCGTCTAAGGTGAGTGGGAGAGGAGAGAGAAAAGAGAGGGATAAAGATGAGGAGAGAGAATGACGATGAGAGAGAGAAAAAATTGCAAAATGACACGAAAATTGACTTTTATCTGACTAAATGTAGCATTTTTCAACAAGAGATTAAAAACATGCTATTGGGGCAACTGAACAGTAAAAATGTTGATATTTTAGCAGTTAGGAAAGCTTAGCTTCCGTTTTTCAAAATCTAAATGTTAATTTGGGTAGTTGGCATAATTACCTCTATTGAGTCGTGAAGTAAGATCCAATCCTATGGATCACATAATATTTCACTTCATGTTATTGCAAAGAACTACAAAACATTGTTATTGTCATATAGAGTTATCGTAGAGTATTACGAACTCCTCTATGAGATTTCGAGATTGACTTTATTTAAATTATTATTTAACTGAAGTACTTCATTAAGCTGAATCGACAGCTAGAGCTGCAAGAAGAACTCTGGGGTTGTAAGCCAACATGCTAACAACATTCTAAGGTTTGGAGAGGATATGCCTCTTTACAAACTGCAAGCTAGACATCCTAGATATATGAATAGTTACTAAGCGATCACAAGTGACTTAAATTGCCAATATTATTTTTCATAAACTAATACACCAAAGCTTCAAACAAATGTTGTCTGGAAAAGAATTTGATAATTGATATGATTTGTAAGAAACAGAACATGTTCACATTATTCCAAGGCTCCTTGGATCTTCAACTGTCAAATACTCTCCCCATTATCTCGTTGCTTCTTCCTTGTCATCCAACATTGTGTGTATTATAGCCTATGCATACAAAAAATATGGCACCACTTATCATTTTCAATATTCCAACTTTCCTAATCAAATGTATGTTGCCATTATCATTCTTAACATACCTGGTAAAGGGGAAATCTACTGTCTGATGGCCACTTTTGGCTTTCATATTCATTGAGACAGTTACACTTCAATGCTTCCTCATATTTTCCCTGCATTGATTAAAATGACAGATTAATCTCTCTAATTGATGTGAAATTGGTTAAAGTTTGATTTTTTTTCATTTTGAAGGAGGCAAGTTACCAGGGGAAAGTTGCAACACATACCTTACAAATGAGTATTTCTACTAATGTCATCTCCACATTATATGCAGACTCTGATCGTTTCTGACATTTTTCGTTTGCGTTTTCCAGGAATTTTTCTGCATCTTCAGCTTTTCCATATTTCATCAGCTGCACTGCGTGCCTCTGCGAACATGATTTGTGCAGAAAAACCGTTTCAGCTTTGCTAAAAGCTTGAGAATTATAATGTCATCAAACTGTTTGACATTCATTCCTCTTATAACTAGTATGAGTTGACAACAAGTTTCCATTTCGCCTTTTTCTTGAACAAAATATACTCACAGAAATGAATCAATGAACATCTGGTTATCAGATCTGATAATCAGTTAAGTGTTGTCTAATTTTGCTTAGACACGCCAGGCACGCCTTTGACAGCATTGCTATTAGCAGTTTAATAGTAAAGATTTCTACTCACTTCACATTTTTTGAACGCATTTCTCCAATAAATTGAAGAATTAAGAGTGCATTACAAAGTGCAGAAGGTAACCTTAATTGCTTCAACCCCATTCATTGAAGGGTTTTTCGGCAGGCTAAACTTCTTGTCTGGGGGATTTAGTTAATTTGAAGCAAGGGAGAGGGGTACATCCAGTAATGATTCTAGTGCAGCCTTTCCTCCAAGTGCGTCCACAAAGTCAGATGACGATGAAGTTTTCTGAAACATTTCTTTCGGACCTGAAATGGCTTTGGGGTTCATTTTGAAACTGGCGATGATACCAATAGCACAAGCCAAAGCCAGGGAAGCCCCTGCCATTGTTCTGGCAGCTGTTGTTGTTCTTGTCATTTTGCGGCAGGATTGGCGACCCTCCTAGTGCACAAATTGCAGGATAAGAAGCGCGAAAGCTTCTTTGGCGAGCATTAACATTACCAAGTGAAGTAAAAGCGTCGCCAAATCGGAAATGAAGTTTAGTCCTTTTTGTATTACTCAGAGTAGAAGAATGAATGCATGAAAGCATGGGAGCTGGAGTTCCATTGCCAAGGCAAAGCATAGAGATCATAATGATTCGTGCTTGGATGGTTTTGACACAAAGTTTTATTAAATTTTTGCCTGTAATTTCAAAAGGTTTATAATACACAATTAAGATGGTCTTTCAAGAAATTGAAGAAAGGCATCTTTGTTTTCTTGCTGTCATCAAGCATAGTTTCCGAGCAAGGCATCGTTGCCTAATTGTACACTATTAACCTTGTTGAAGAAGAGATGCATAATTGTCTTTGCCTTGGATTCTAAGGAAAAATATATAGGCAAACCTTTAGCTTGTATCTGTCAAAAGCATTAAGCTTTAAGCTTGTAACATAAGAATTGACATTTAAAAAATTATTTTTTTTCAGTTTTTTATTGCTTGATATCTAAGAGTAGTATAAATGTCGTCCTATTACCTCATACTTCATAATGATACAAGCTACACCAAAATCACTTTTTTTTTTTGGTTTTCTCTTGATTAAACAAGATTCGGTTTTCGGTTTCTCAATGTTGGCATTTATATGTAGCTAGCTCACATCATTCTACACTTTCATTCTCTACATAGATTGATAACAATGCCGATAATTTCACGTGGCCTGTTTAAGGATTTAGATCTTCACTTGGAAGACTTCTTAAATACCTTCTCTGTGAAGACCAAGTACGGATCAATGGCGGCCACGTTGACCCCCATCGTCATCTTCGCTAGCATTTACATCGGATGGGGTTATGCAAGGCGAGCTTGGAGACGCGAAAACAAGGGTCGCAAGGTGTACTCGAGGTCTATGTCTCTAGGAGCACTCCATGGTGGGAAATTAGCCATGGAAAGATTGATTGATTATCATCATGCTCAATTAGACACTGCATTTCTTGACACTGCTGAAACTGAGTTGAAACAACTTCTTCACGAGAAACTCCCTGATTTCAAAAAGCTGCAGGTTAGATATCACTATATGGTCTGATATTTGTTATCATGAGTTTGAATTTTCGATACTTCTACTTGATTTCTTGCATTAATACTCACCAGTCCACAGCGAATACAAGAAAATCTGCAAATCTAAAAATCCATAAACATTTTCTCTGTCTCCGATTTATCAAGAATTTCTTTTCCTAATCTGCATGTAACTTATAAAGAGCATTGCATCGAAGCTAGAAATGAGTGGAAAGGAAGCAGAAGCGGAGGAAATACTGAAAGACGCGCTGGAAAAGGCGAGAAGAGAAGGAAGAAGACATGAAGAATATGAGATTGACATGTTGCTCACAGAAATGTACATATACAAGGTGATTCTTTCTTCCTAATTGTTCTGATACAACTTTCATGCTTGCTATACCTTTGTTAAGGTAACCTTGTTCTTTCTTTTTCTATAGGGAGATTTTAAGACAGCTGAGAGACGTGAATGCCTAAAGCATGAAGAAATTTCCGATGCTCGGCGTCCGTTATACAAGGTCAGTACTTGTTTCATTTCTTAGTCTAGCTTTCCATGAATGCTTATTCTTCTGCAAAACTTTGCAAGTTTTTAAATTTTGAACCAAACATTTCCTTGTTAGTGTTAAGGGCTTGATCCTGAGAAATACAATTCCTTTTTAGGCAATCATTCATGTGATGCTGGAGCATCCAAGAGAAGAAGCCTTTAAATGTTGGCAAGAATTCGTAGAAACTCGATACTTGATTAATCCTGCAAGTTGCCAAGACAGCGGGCTCCAGAGAAATGTTACTGAGTTCCAAGAATTTGAGAAAATTGTCACTTCATTGAAACACAAAATCACAGGAAAATGAACCCAAAAATAGGTATGTTATAATTGTTTGCCTTGAACTTTAGGCAAAAAAAAAAAAACAGTTCAGCCTCTCCTGCTCTTCAGTTTGTTGATTGTGTCTATTCAACTGTGTAAAATTTGTGCCAATTAATGTTGTAATTTTATTTGAGCCCACAAATTTTAGATTACATTTACTATTATAATGATCTAATAGTTGACCATGAAGTCATTTTGTTGAGAAAATAATTAGTTCATTTGCTTAAAAATAATTATAATGCTTTGACAACCTTATTTACACAACCTTGCTTATCGGACCAAAAATGGAATCAATGTTTCGCTGTTTTGTCATGTGGTTGATTTTCTTTCTTTAAATGATAATAAATCTTTTCAATTAATAAATGAAGGGTGTTTGGTTCGTGGAATTTTGGGTGGAAATCGGAATGGAATGTGAATCCCATTTTGATTTCAATTCTCAGTATTTGGTGCACACAAATCTCATTTCGATTCTCATTTCTGTTGGAAATGAAATTCCCACCCAACCCTATAAAGTGATTAACATGGAGTTTTTTTATTAATCACATAGCCATGACCCTGAAAGCACATTTTTTTTCACGTCTCTTTTCCCACATCTCCTCCTGCCATCCTCTCCTACCCATTAAACATTTTTTTTTTCATGCATCTCTCCCACTTCCACCATTAACATTTGCTCTTCCACTATTCCCTTTGCCATCTTCTCTTTTTTTTTTTTTTTTTTTTTACCTGGGTTAATATCAGTCCTCCTCAACAATCCAGGAAATTGTGTGGTGAGTGATCACTTTCAAGTTATAGTTTTGATTATTCCAACAATGATTAAACTCTGATTGTAGCATATTTGTTGCTTGAATCTATCAAAATTAAAAGGCTTTTGGATAGAAATATTTAACAATTGTAGGAAGATTATTATAATTTCTTAATGAACTATCACATTTTTTAATACATTCTGCTTCTGATAAAAGGAATTGCAACATGGTTATTCTATTATTGTGATGAACTGTCGCCATTTGGATGAATCCTTATGTTGTTGGTTTCAAAATTTCTAAAAAGAAAGTGGCAAATAAATATGGTGCATACTCAGAGGAGCCAATCTGTTAGGAGGTGTGTTTTCAATTAAGCATCAATTGAATTTTCACTAAAGACCTAAAAGAAATTGTATCCTCCTTTTACAGCACTTGGTACTAGTTTCTTATGAACTACTCCACTACCTATGAGCATAGGTATATTCTGGAATTACTAGTAATTTCTTGTTATTTTCGTAGTCAAATCAACTTAGGGCAAAAAAATGCAGGAGACACCTGGAAGCACAAACTTGTTTACTATTTAGTTGTATTTCTGGCATATCCAGTCACTTGAGATTCATAAACTTGGGAAAAGTGAGAGAACTTCAACGATATCCATTTATTTGTATTTTTTATACATTTATCAAATTATTTTATTAAATTATTTGCTTACTAATTTTTTGATATTTTATTTTATTATATTGAATTCTAAGTAAAATATTTAAATCTTATAATTGATTATAATTCCGTACTAAAATAAACCAAACAGATAATTATGATAATTATATTCTGATTCTGTATTTAACCAAATAGTTACGACATGAATAAATTTGATTCTGAAATCTGTCATTCCGATTCTCTATATAATTGGATCTCATTTTGATTCTGATGTATTTTTTAACCAAACGGCCCCGAAAAAAAAAAGTAAAAGCATCGCTAGCAATTGATTAACGAGTTGAAGACGTGATGAAGCAAACTGCTTTTTTATAATACAAACCCGTTTCCGGACCATGATTGATGTACGAGGCAAATTGTCTGTGAAAGCCCGGTCCATCTCGTACAAGCCTCAAAGATCAGACATATATTCAAATTCATATTATTAGTCAGCTTAATAATCATATTAAAACATTATACAAATATTAAATTTTAGAAAAATAATATCTCGAATATTAAAATATAGTTATAATATCAAAGTACTGAATAACTAATTTTAAGTAAATTTCGTTAAAAAATATATACTAGATACAAAACCATAACTCACTACCCGGTATGAAGCATCTAACATTACAAAACTCGGGCCCGAGCAATAAGACACTCATTGCTAACAAGAGCATCTCACTGAGTGCAGAAGATCAAACGACCGCTATCAAGAACACCTGAAAGATGAAGTAAAAAAAAACAAAAAAAAGAAGGGGGTAAGAACCCAACAAAAATCGTTTTGAAGACAGTTCAAAAATATCACATGCATATATAAGTGTATATATGTATACACACTATATATAGAATAATAATATTTTGAAAAATTATTTCGAAATCCTTCGCAAATAAGGCAGACAACAAACAATCACCCGAATTGACTAAATAAATAAATTAAATAAAAATATTTAATTTTCCAAATCCAAAATATCCAAAATGTTTTCCTTTCAAAATGTTTTCAGAAAAAAAAACGTTTATTTTCCAAAATATTTTCAGAGAGGAATACCAAAAGTTTAACGAGACTAGAGATCATATACATAAAGTCAACTGGACTTGGTAATAGCCACTTAGACGAGGATTAACCACTTAGACACCATGGTATAGCCACTAAAGCAAGTATAAATAACTTAGGCACAATGTGTAATCACTTAGGCAAATGATACAACATCGGTGTATCAAAATTACGCTACACCGTAACTAGGTGTCCATAATGAAAACGTTTGCCGAAAACATTTGAAATACATATTCAAAATATTCAAATAGGTAGCATATTGAACACAAAATTTATTCACCAAATTATACCAAACGTTCCGACAAAATATTTATTACAAAATTACATTTGATTCCAAAAGCAAATACTTAGTATAGAAACTTCACCGATTTCAAAATAAAACATTTATTTCAGAAAATATTCTTAAATCCAAAAGAACATTTTCTACAAAGTATACCGTGAAATCCATAACAAAATATTTATTACTGAAATTATGATAAATATTAAAACATAATATTTATTTCAAAGACCATCAAAATTTCCACGACAAAGGTTTTCATGTAAGTCAAATTTTTAAAATTTTCTATCCTTTAATTATTCCAATTTATATGTCAAAGTCCAGACATAACAAAAACAATATAGATTTAGAAGACACAGCCTATGTGTCTAAAGTTGTCATCCACTCACCTGAACACCGAGCAAATAATCCAGAGCACGATCCACCGGTGAATGAGTGGTATCCTCGGAAACAAAGCAAAGCTGAAATAGACATATCGAAAACAAATCAAAATATGGTACTGTAATTGTACCGTAATGCTTGTAAATGCATATGCAAACTCAAATGCTCACACAAAGCATAAAACCCTTTTCGGACCAAAGCCTAACATAATAAATCAAATATTACACCTCTGTGTAAAATTACACTTTAGTCTCCGAACTTTGAAAAATTACCAACTAGTCCCCAAAATATTCTAAATTTATATTTTGGTCCCAACTCTTCAAAATAACATATTAGTCCGCATAGAATCTCAAAATATCTAAATTAATCCTCAAACATAAGTAAGATTATATTCTAGTCCTTAAATGGCAAATATCTCAAATAATCCAACTTTCGCTTCAACCAATAGAAATTGAATCCAAACACTCACATTGACTCTAATCAACCTCCTAAACATGAATCTACAATCCTTTCCAAGAAACAACCACAAAATCATCAAGAATTATCATTAAAAAAATCAAATTTTCCTACCCCAAAGAAATTAATCATCAATTCACAACATTTAACTCAAATCCATGTATTCCCAACTCCAATCTACCAAGATATAACAAAAAAAACTCTAGATTCAACAAGAAAATCATCAAAACTCGAAACCCTAGCTCAAGAACATACCAATTTCGCCCAAACTCAAAAACTTCCAAAATCGAAGTTAGATCCTTACATTTCGGACCTCTAACAACCATAATCAAACAACATTCAGGTCCCATTTCAATAGAAAGTAACGAATCCGAACTCAACATCAAATTCGGCCAAAACGCTAAATGCACCATTCTTGAACAAAAATGATGAAAATAAGAGATTTATGACAAGTTATTACCTCAAGATTCGAAGTGAAAATAATGAGAAACAAAGAGGAATGAAAAAAGACAGATTTGAGAGAATTTGGAGGTGGTTTGGTGTGAAAATGATGAGCAATGGTCGGGTTTCAGACAATTTCAGCATAAAACACACCATTTACGTGCGTTAAAATACCATCTACACGTGGAGTGATTTATGTGCGTAGACGGCTCATTCCGAAACCCAGAAAATTCGAACTCAAGATCAACGTGTGTGACAAAGGCAACTACGTACGCAATACATCTCTTAGGTGCATAGTATGTTGTCTACATGCGTAGACGACCTTTCAGCAACCAAAACGATTTTGCTTGACGATCTACGTGCTTAGTTGCCCTCCAACACATGTAAGTGACCCCCTGAATGCATTTCATGCAAAATTTCACACTTCTAACATATTTATTACTTAGAAACATAAACCCCAACTCTTCTGGAACAAATCTAACACTCCGAACTTTCCATTCATCATCGTTGGACAATCTTAATCATCATGACATCATTTCGAACATTGAGGTTCAAATTGAGGTCGAAGCAAGTTCATTCGAAAATGAACGGGGTTCAATAAAAGACATTGTCGGAATTGAACAAAAAGCTACAGAGAAATTCATCGAAACATATGGGGTATTATATAGAGCTTCTCCAACAACGCAAAAAAAAAAAAGAAGAAGAAAAGAATTAAATAGTAATCCCTTATTATTTTCTTTATAAGTTAGTGATCCCATATATATAAGTGTTGATTTTGACAACATTTGATTTATAAATGCATTTCCATGTATGGTAATTGGTAAGAGAGGATTAGCCTTTGCCCAATTATTGCATCACTAGCACCCCAATTGGAGTTAACTGTTTGGTACAAGCCAACCATACTTGATTTGACATTATAACGATTAATTCAAATGTAATCAAATAAATTAAAACATGAACAAAAACACTAAACCAATTCAGTCCATGAAAAAAAAAAAGATGATTAGGAGGCTACGTCAATGCCAGCTACAAAAGATGATTACAAATTAAAATGAATTAAAGAACACATTTAAAAACAGGAGTAGGATATTGGTTTAAAAGAAACCAAAAAAAGAAAAGGTGGAAGAATGTATGAGTAGACGAAAGTAGCCTTGTTGGGAATAAAGGGGCCAAAGATATGAAATGACAGAGGAGCGAGGAAACCCATGAAAGATTTTTATGGGAAAACAAAGCTGTCGAAACCTCTCGTCTCCCAGTCAAAGCTCCTCTGCCTCTCCCTCTTGTACCTCTTCACCACTCTCTTTCTCTCTCTTTACACAAATCTCTCTCCCACCGCCAAATGCCTCTTCAAGTCCTCTCCTTTCGATCCAATTCAGTCCCCTCTTTTCTCCTACCCTCCCTCCTATGGCGCCCACAAGTATGCCATCCCCACTTCCCGCTCCACTTGCTCTCACCCTGTCAATTTCTCTGGTACATTCGTTGCACTCTCTTCCTCTCAGATTCCATTTTTTTTGTTGAATTTTGGGTTTAATTGTTGTTTTGATTAATGTGTTTCGGCCCTTCTTTTAGATTATTGGTTGGTGGTGAAGGAAATCCAAGATTTGTGTCAGAATTCTTCTGTTTCTTCTTAGGGGTTGAGGTACATTCAGGGTAAAGCTGACACCTTTGGCGGCAAATTCACTACCCATCAAAGGTTTTCATTTTTTCATCGTTCTAATGATTCTACGGAGGTTCCTTGTGGGTTCTTTAAGCCCTTTCCGGTCAGTAATTCTGGTTAGTTCTACAATGTCTCGATAGAATTGTTCATGAGAATTCGCTCGTTATACTTTGATTCAAATCTCTAGTCATAAAAACATTTTTTTTTTGTAATTAATGGGTTTATTTGTTCATGTGGAATGTATTTCAGATCAAACCGCGATGGAGAGGTGTAATGGAGTTGTCGTACTATCTGCAATCTTCAATGATCATGACAAAATCAGGCAACCAAAAAGCCTTGGAACCAAGACACTATATAATGTGTGTTTCTTCATGTTTGTGGATGATATTACCCTGAAAAGACTAGACTATCACCAGTTAATATCAAGAAAGTCAAATGAGCATCACATAGGAGTATGGAGACTTGTTAAGGTCTCAAACGATAATTTGTACGAGAATCCAGCTATGGATGGAGTGGTTCCAAAGTACTTGGTTCACAGACTCTTTCCCAACTCAAAGTATAGCATTTGGATCGATGCCAAGTTGCAATTAATGGTGGATCCATTGTTGCTGATTCATGCATTAGTTGTGAAGGAAAACGTGGACATGGCTATTTCAAGACATCCATTCTTTAAGCATACAATGGAAGATGCAATGGCAACTGCGAGGTGGAATAAATGGTGGGACATTGATGGTTTGAGGACACAAATGGAAACCTACTGTGAAAATGGATTGCAGCCATGGACACCTGATAAACTCCCCTATCCTTCAGGTAATTACACTAATATAATTTAATTAATGTCACCATGATCATCAATAGGCGAAGATTTTTTCAAAGTTCTTGAAATTCTATAGGAATGATTTGATTTTTAAAAACAGTAATAAAAAGATTGTACTGCCATTTCTTCAGGGTGATAAAGGTTGTCTCTTGGAATGATAACTAGTATGATCGTACTTATCTTTCTTTTAGCCTACGTTGTGGAACACATTTTAGAAAATATGTTTAATTATGCCTATCCTGGTGGAGTATCATTGAGAGGTAGGCTCCAACTTCATTAACGTGATTAGGAAGTCACAATGAGTTGATTGTTTATTGAAGCATATTCTCCAAGTCTATGATTAGGTTTAATTAATCTAGAATTTTATCTTGGAAGCACATAGGTGTATTGGGATTGCAATCAAATTGTACAGCTGCATGTTACTTAACATTCTTCTCCAAGTTGTAGCCTTTTATATTTCTTTTTCATTACTTAGCAATTTGTGGGTTGTCACTTGTAAAAATTGAGGATTGTTTTGCATTTAGTTTTCTTGTTAAATAAACCAGAATTGATCACCTAACTGCATGGGTTTGGTTTGATATTATAATAACAAAGTTGATTGAAATGAAGTCCTGGTCCCCTTGAAAACAAAGAAAAGTTCACCTCTTTGTGGACCAACTTGTGTATTTTTCTAGACTATGGCAAAGTGAAACTGCCATCAAAGCATTGAAATGTGTGTCCTACATGAAGACGTAAGAATCATACTTGTTTGGTATTTCTTCTATTCATCTATATACAAACAAAACTCTTTTACCCCCACCATTTAATCTGCTCTTCAAACCTACTTGTTCGCCACAACTTCATCTCTATCTTGTGCCTGTCACAGATGTACCAGATAGTGCTCTGATTTTGAGGAAGCATGGAGTGAACAACGATCTGTTTTCATGCCTAATGTTCAACGAGTTGGAAGCATTTAACCCTCGAGATCAATTGGCATTTGCGTATATAAGAGATCAAATGAAGCCAAAGATCAAGATAAACATGTTTGAGGTGGAAGTGTTTGAACAGGTTGCATTAGAGTACAGACACAACCTTAAAAAACATGGGACCAATGTCAGTAATGGTGCTGGTGGAGGGTCCAAACCAAAAAGGACCAAAAGGGTTATCAATGATTTGTTTGTAAATAGTAGCTGTTGTAGCAGTTGCCAGAATTATCT
>CAODLS013098682.1:0-11596 GCA_948243855.1 Flueggea neowawraea | reverse complement strand
GTATGTGACAAAAATAATTAGGAAGTGAATATTCTTGTGGGACAAGAAAGGCAAACCTAGTGAGACTAGGAAAGCAAATTCGGCACCCTATTACTTGAATAGGATGAGGGCCGAATTTTTGCAAGGTCAAGGATGGAATTTAATATTCTTTTATGCATCTATTTAGGTCTCCTCATATGCCTATAAATATGGTGCACCCCTTGCCATTCTTTCAAGGCAAAGCCGAATTTGAGAGTGCCACATTCAAAGAGAGAAGATTATTTTGTGAGCTTTAGAATAGAGATTCCAAAAGAGTGCTAGTACACTCTACCAATCTAAGGTAAGTTCGTTTGTGTGGATACCTCTAGAAACATTCGTGCAAATGCAACGTGAGTTCGAAAGGTGGTTCGGGGTTTTGAATACTAAAAGCTACATCAACACCTCATACGATCAAACATTCAAGCTTTGGATCTAAGGTAAATCTATTAACCCTAATTATATATGTTGATGTGAATGGGTCCTTAGGGGAGTTCAAGGCATAAAATTTTTGTTATTTCCACTGCACTGATTAGTTATGAATGTCATAAACGAGCCGCGAATTCGAACAGTGGTATCAGAGTCACTTGCACCATCAACATATATGATTCCTTTTATATGTGATATAATTGATATGTTTAATCTATTCAGCCTTGTTATCATGTTATTTCTGGATTAATAACACTTGTTTAAGATTAAATTTAGCAAGATAAAAATTGGTTTTATATATTAGAGGCCGAATGGAATGTTGAACTTATATAGGATGTTAAGATTCACTTAGAAAGCCGATTAGGTTTTATATATACGATTTTTATAATGAGATTATAAGTGAGCTGAATCATAATGAGATTATGAGATTCAGGTGTTGATGAGATTAATACATATTGGAGTTTTAAAATTAGCATCTCGTTTAATGAGCAATGCGAATTATAAACCTCCTTCGCAACCGGCTTGTGTAAACCGCTTATACACACCCAACAATTAATCAATGTAGATTTTTGATTATTATCATAATTGGATTATGATTGTATTGAATGCTGATTCTATATGCATGGTGCATGACAGCCCAATTAACCCATGAGATTGGATTTAAATTATGTAAGGGTTGACCTTACGTGCCTATTTCAAATACGATTTGTGTGTCATTATTGCCGAGTGTGCCTATTTCTTTTAAAACATATATATATATATATATATATATAAAATAAGATGGAGGCCGTTCGTTGCGATGAAGATCGAAGAACACCCTAGGTTAACCCTGATCTTTCACATTGGCTTGTGAAAGGTCAACTTAGATTTTGGCTTTGTCATGACACATTTACATTATGCTATATATACATGAGATGTTTATATGCCATGAATGAATGTATGTTTTATCCCACAAAACAAACAAACCTGATCCCTACAAATAGTAAGTCAAGAAAATGCTTTCCATAATCAATACCTGTCAAGACTTTGTTCATCGATGTTGTAGTTTCTGCCTCCGCAGGGTGCACCCGGTTACCTTACTGTGGCAATGGGTAGATAGCAGTTATCTACATTTTGGTTATGGTTTGACTTAACATGGCTATCAAAACAGTTTTGGGCCTAGGGCATAAAAGAGATTTATATACCAGGACATGAGATATCAAAATCCCTAGAAATACAAGAGTTATATACAATATAATTGAAAAGAGTTTCTATCTAAATAGCTAAGGTTATGGACTAGCTCAGCTGACTTAACTTTGAATGAAATATGGATCTTGTACCCACTACTTGTTTTAACTTTGGGGATGTTAAATTTAGTGGGAGTTTTTTAAAGACCTGTTATTACAACCTTGCATATTTTGTAAGTAGATACAATGGCAACAAACAACAACACATCAACCTTTACATTGCGATAGATCATTGAGAAGGATAGAATTGGTTGGGACTAGCTTCATTGATTGATCTCAAAACTTAAGAATTTTTCTTAAGCAAGAAATGAAGAGGTATGTCTTAGATACAACAATTCCCAATGAACCCACTCAATGGCCTTTAAGCACAATAGGATGCTTATGAGAAGAATAAAAATGACTCGACAATTGTCACATGTCTTGTGCTTGCTACTATGGTTACGAATTTGATTCAAAGCTATAGAGGCAATTGACATAATGAGGCATCTCAAGGAAATGTTCCAAGAGTAAGCCCGTCAAGAAAGGTTCTTGACAAACAAAGACCAACGACGTTCTTGTGGTTCAAAAAAAGGGAAGGGGCATGACTAGGCTAAACCAAAATGTGTTGGCAAGGGCAAAGGGAAATCTAAGCCCAAGGCTAAGCCAAGGATAACCAAACCAAATGAGGGAGTTTGTTTTCACTGCCATAGAGATGGACATTGAAAAAGGAATTGCAAACTCTACTTGGAAGAGTTAAATAAGAAGGGAAGTGAGACTTATGCTTCAGGTATTTTTGTTATAGAAATCGATATGTCTACTAACTCCTCATGGGTATTTGATACTGGATGTGGAGCTCAAAAAGGTTGAAAAATAGTAGATCATAGATAAAAGGCGAAATGGACCTACGAATGGGCAATGGAGTAAGAGTTGTTGCATTTGCAAGAGTTGCTACATTAAGTTTGCATAGGAGACTTGTTTTACAATTATTGAATTATTATTATGTTCCTACTATGAGTAAGAACATCATTTCCGTTTCTTGTTTAGACAATGATGGATTTCATTTTATTACTGAAAAAGGATGTTGATCTTACCTTAGAAATGGATTAGGAACATTGGGGGAGCAATGTTAGAGAGTTTCAGACCGATTGGGAGTGATTTAAGTGAGAAATGACGGTGAAAGTCGAGTTTCGGCCGTTTTAAGAGCTGCAGATCAAAATGCACCGTTTTGACAATTACAAAGGCAACGTATGTCATACACAATGACAACGTACGTTGTGGCTGTGCACAACGTACGTTGTACCTCACAACGTACATTGTGAAGTATCCAGTAGCCACGAATTCGAAGAAACACAACTCAACGCACATCGTATCATGGCAACGTACGTCGATCATCCTCGCATCCCAGATAACGTACTTCATACCTATACAACGTATGTTATGCTACTTTTCCAGATAATGTACGTCTTCCTTACTCGACAATGTATGTTGTACTTAAGTCAACACACGTTGTTCGCTCTCCAATCACATACTTGACATTTCACGTTTCCCAACATGCATCGGACCTCCCTCGAGATTCGATAACACCTAATCCTTAAAAATATGTCCGATTATCCCCAAGATCAAATTGGATTTGGTCATAAAGCTACAATATTCCTAACCAAAACGGGCAAAATATTACAGCACTGACTAGACCAGATCAAATAAACTAGCAACCTTAGGAGTCCAAATAGTATCTAACTCAAAAAGGCTAACAGTCGACAACCTTAGGGGCTCAAAATAGTACCTCGTCCACCCTAAGGGTCTCAAGACTGTAACTGACAAAAACTGATCTAAGCACATCCGTCAGTATGGCATTCCACGTGCTCTAGCAAGATATACCCTGTTAGACTACAATACAATATACTACAAGAAAATAAGTAATAATACAGACTCCTTGGAATTATTATGCCCAAACAAAACATATCAAAACGAAAAATCTGACATGGGACCTGAGATTTGAGATAAAATCGTATGTGGACCTCTGCCACTAACAAAGAGCTCACATGTGTTTGCGCTGGACACATGGTTACCACCATCCCTGGTAACTAGGCCTTCACATTGGTATACCAAAGGTCACGTTTACACCCATAATAAAGGTGTTCCATATCGAAATATTTTACCTAAAATATATGCAAATATGTATTTAAAAATATCCAAACAGGCAACACGCCGAACATGCATATTATTCACCAAATGTATTAAACGTTCATCTGAAACGTTTATTAGCAAGAATATTTTAAAGTACTGAACAAAGTTTTTATTCCGAAAACTATATTAAATCCCAAAAATAAAACATGTGTTTTAGAAAAATATTCTTAAATCCATGCAGAACATTTTCTAAATAGAGAATATCTTAAATTTCAAAATAGAGGGTTTATTACCGAAACCATAATAAATATCAAAACATAATATTTATTTCAGAAACCATCAAAACTTCAAAGAAAACATTTATTACAAAAACGTAATAAATTCCAGAGCAAAATTTTCATGTAAGCCAAATTTTAGAATTTTCGATTCTTTAGTAATTCCAGATTACATGCAAAGGTTTTGACACAACAAAAATAATATAGTTTTAGAAGACAACCTATGTGTTTGAAACTGCCATTTCACTCACCTGGATATCCAAACTAAATGGTCCAGTCAAGCTCCACTGGTGGCTGGCAGACCTTACTGACCCAAATACGAAGCTGAGACAATTATCAAAGCAGAATGAAAGATATGATGCTGGTACTGTAGCGACACCGAAATGCATGCACATGCATATGCAGACTCAAAAGCTTACACAACGCCCAAAAAGAAATTTTGAACCAAATTCTAACATTGTAATTCAAAATCATCCCTCGATGTAAAATTACATGTTAGTCCTTAGGACTTGGAAAATTACCATCTAGTCCCCAAATACTTCAAGTTGATCATTTGATCCAAAAACTCCAAAATTATCCTAAGGACCTCAAAACCTCCAAAATATCCAAATCGAACCTCAAACAAGTGCAAAATTATATTCTAGTCACTAAATGCAAAATTACACAATAGTCCCCAATGGCAAATTACTCAATTAGTCCTTAAATCCGATTCAACCGACCAAAATCGATTCCAACCACCTATATGGGTTCATCTCAACCTCCTAAGCATGAATCCACCATCCTTTTCAACAATCAAACCCAAAATCTCCAAGAAAATTCAATATTAAATTCGGATTTATATGGACCCATTAATAAACAACATCAAATCATCAATTCCCACAAAGATTAATGTCCTCTCAAGTCTCTTATGCATAAATCAAACAAAAACAACCTCTAATCTAGCCTAGAATTCAAACAAAATCGAGCCCTAGCCTCAATGAAACCCATTTTCGTTCAAAACTTAAATCCTCCAAACCAAAACTCAAATCATTCTCTAGCAAGTCCCAACTAACTTAATCCAACTTCCTTTAACTTCTAAGCACCCAAAAAGCAACCAAAATTTTGAACCCTAGAGCCTAAACCGTCATTAACAAACCTCCAACACCAAACAAGACAATGCAAACCAAAACTAGAGAATAAACCAAGCTAAGATGAAGAACTCACCTCAAGATTGCAAGGAGGATGGATGGAGAGCAAGAGAGAGTGATTTGGGATGCATTTGGTGTGAGAAATGGTGGAGAATGGAAGTGAATAACGAAGAGGGCTCGGTTAAGGGTTTATAAAGATAGAACAAGGCAAAACGACGTCGTTTGGGTGCTTTCCGTGTTATTTTTGCAAGACACTGGCTGAGACACGACCATGTCTCTGCCCGTGTCATGCCCAGTTCACAACAAAATTGAAACACGGACAAATGACAAGGACACAGACGGATTCTAGCACGACACGATCATGAATTCTTGTCTGTGTCTTGGCCATTTATATACGGTCATCACACTCCAAGACGCGGTTATATTGCTTGACCGTGTATCACGAAAAATGTAACTTTCTCACAAAAAAATACTTCAACCTATCGAGCAAACATCAGTCAAGATTAATGGTTTGAAAATCAACTTAAATCCATCAACATTAATCTCTATAAACACCAAATCATAGGTTCTAGCATCAAATCAAAAATCAAATTCCAACTTAATCACCATCGAACACTAATGAAATGGGCAAGATTTTACACTTTGTCCTTGCAATTTATGTATATTGAAGAACTTCAAATCTCAAAAAAAGAATGGTGCATATAACATTTAGTTATTCCAGTAGGGATGATAGAGCATTGATTCAGTAACAATGACAGTGGAAAATGTCTAAAAATTATCTTGGTCGGTAATGAGGTTAGTATTATTTATAGAGGTTAATTTTAAATTTCTAAGACTAATTTAATTTACTAACATCTTGTTTTTTATGTTTATTATAGGAAGAAAAAATGCCAACAGTGATGTTTAATGAAGTTGTTGACAAATTTGATGGAACCTTTAAGAAAGAAAACACTTACACTATTGCTAATGGCGTCGTAAAAGATGTTTATCTTTCATCTGCAAACGTGAATGAAAAAACGTTGCCTACACTTCCAAGTATGTAACACAAATTTGTAATACATTTACTACTATTTTTTGTAATTAATTAACTTGGTTTATACTTATATTTTAAATTAATTTTAGGTATGTGCTAAGGTTCAATGTTTCTGATAAGAGTGATGATGATGCCATTGTTACTTTATTTGAAAAGTTTGAAATTCTCATGAGATTTCCAATCAAAGAATACATTAAATCTATAATGGAGGTATGAAAAATAATTCCATATAATAATTTAAATTGAATAATATCAATTTATGATTTCACCACTAATTTTTTTTAATTAATAATTCACAGAAAAAGAAGGAAAAAAGTGCATTTTATAGGAAGTTGGTTTTATGTAAAGATAATGAATATCACTTTCTCGTGAGATCAACTAAGGTAAGAGAACAAAGTAAATCAAGGAAACAAATTATTGCTGAAGAAATTGAAAAATATGTTGAAGAGCCACTAGCAGAGATTGACAATGAAGACCAAAGCCAATCATCCTAACTGAAGAAAAGAATTAAAAGGGAGAAGAATTATTATTTTTTAACCAAGAATATTTCTTTGATGTTTCTTCGTTTTATCTTTTAAGATGGCTACGTTAGATTTTAAGTATTGATCGATACTTTCGTTTTTTTTTTAAATTACTTATTGATGCGGACTAGATAGCCTTATAGTTCATGGAGAGTTTGGATTATAACAAGAGGGCCAGAGTTCGCAGCAGTGCTTCAAAAGGCCATATCTTTTGACACATATAGAGTAACAAGGCCTATAATCAAATCTAAACTTATTCGGAGATATATACCATTGACTAGGTTTACCTGCAGTAGCTTAGTTTCGGGCCTAAATTTGACTGTTTGAAGCTCAGTTTTGGCCTTTAAAGTTTTATGTTTGGTTTTTAGTAGGGGTGCATGTGGTTCTGTTCGGTTTGGTCAACAAACCACCAATCGAACCGAACGGTTCATTTTTACTCTCTGGTCATCTATAGCCAAACCGTTGGTTTCAACTTTCAATTAATTTCGGTTGGTTGTTGATTCAGTTCGGTTCATTCGGTTTAGTCGGTTTAAAATATAAGTAAAACCAGATTTGATAAATGGTTTGGTTGGTTTGTTTTAGGTTTGTTTGGTCGGTTTTGAATAGATGTATATGTAAAAACCAACATAGTGGTATAAAAAAGGTTAAGTTCGGTTCGGTTCAATTTTTGTACAGATAAAACCGCAACCGAACCTTTCAGTTTTGACAATTCCTCATCTACATCCAGCCAGTTGGCTTTAGTTTCATTGTCGGTTCGGTTTGGCCGATTTTTTCGGTTAGGTCGGTTTTTTGTTCACCCCTAGTTTTTAGTACTTAATTTGACTCATTTGCCCTTTATTATTAGGGTTGGTTCTGGAAAATATTTATTCATCTTTTACTGTTGATGGCCGACAATTTTGAACTAGTTTTAATAAGAATTTCTATTCTTCCCAATCTCGGTATTCTTTGAATAAATGAGTTTGATACCTATTTTTTGGTATTTTCAAATCAACAAGAAATAGAAGATTGGATTTCTGGTATTCTCGTGAATCAACAGATTTTCAATTATTTACCCCTCTTATTTCTAAGCTTATGCTACATCACTTATTCTATTTGTTACAATTATTTCTTGCTTTGTTTTTTTATGCATAGTGCACTCGATATCCTGGGCTGCCTCACATCCAGCTGAAGGGACTTAACGGACCCAGACTAATTCGGATTCATGATATCTACAGATATGATAAATAAAAATTTAAAAAATATATATGTTTGAATTTCAATCTATTATTTTATAAACAATTAATTAGATATTTTAAAATTATATTGTCAATGAAAAATTTATGATAAATTACTAGATAGAAAAAATTCGAATGAAACTAACGTATTATATTGATTAATTGCATTCTTTTTTGGTTGCTTATACACCACATCAACAATTTCTTTGCTATAACAAAATTAGAGTGGTAAGAGTTTCCTTGAATCATTAAATTACCTGTGGGTGTTTTTAATATTGATTTTAAAATGTAAGATTGCCTTCTTGAATTGTTTTTTTTTTTATTTATTGTCTTATAATATATAAATGGATTACGCACGGGATTGAAGTCAATGCAGAAACCTATTAAAGTGTTTTGAAAGATTATATGTCTTCGTCTTCAGGTTTGGATTGTATTTACAAAACTAGAGAAAACTCTAGTTTGTTCTAAAAAATATTTAACTTCCGATTCAACCGATGAATCTCCAAACCAATCATGCATTCCGACTCTAATCGACCTCCTGAACACGAATCTAACCTCAGATTCAATAGAAAAACACCCATTCATAGTCAAATCATCAAAACCCGAACCAAACCCTAGGTTCACGAAAAACTCATCAAATCACTCGATTCAAAGCTTGAATCAAGTTCATACAAGTCCCCTCTAACCTATTTTAGCATCCTCTAATATCCATTCATCTCAAATCATAAAAAAATTGAAACCCATTTCAAATTCGGACAAAATGCATTTTCATGAATCAATGCATGGAAATGAGTTATAAATGAGGAAAGGATGTTGATCTTACCTCAAAAATGGATCAGGAATGCTGGGGAACCAATGTAGACATATTCGGGCGAGTTGAGAGAGTTTTGAGTGAGAAAGTGAGAAAAATATTTCCAATATTTTCTTGAATGCTTTTTTCATCTCCATCAGCAATATCTAGTTGCATCTACAAATCAAATAACATCATTAGAATGAACGTCAATTGAAAAAGAAGATAAAATGAGAAAAATAAACTTACTTCTAAATGATCCATAGCAAGATTGAAAACATCCTTCTTAATATTATTCCATTTCTTTGGCATCAGAATATGCTCTCGAGATATAAATTCCAATTGATATTTCTGCTCCAAAGAAAACTGTAACCAAAGGACTATAACCAAACGACAAGAATTAACAAATGACAACAACTAAAAATGTTGGTTTTAATGGTGACTTGAAGCGTAAAAATGCAGAAACTAAATGATAAAATTTGTATGAAAATACTTCTGACTATGACAAAACTAAACTTTCAATAATAGATAAAATCTTATTAACAACACTAAAACGCAACAAAAATAACTAAAACAAATGACACTTGACATAAGGTAAGATTTGTGGTACTTGAACATAATCAAACTATATATTATTACCACAAAATATAAAATGTACAAAAAACACGACCACAAACAAAAATTTGACAAAAAAAAGAAGTGGAGACACTGCCACCGATGGCGGATAGTAAATGATAGAAGCGATACAAGCGAATGAAAAGCAGGGAGGAAATGGTGATAAAGAGTCTGGGAACTAGAAGTGGTTGTTGTTGATGGGAAGGTGCCTCTAACTTGACAAGAAAGAAAAAGGAACAATAGAGAAAAAATGGAATCAGAATAGCAAAAATGAAAAAGAATTGCCTACACTCGATTCAATTTAATTCAGTTGAGTATGTACAAATTTTTCCCATCAAAGTAGAATACACAAGAAATATTGACGGGCCAGTTATGGAATACAAAAATTACCGACTTGGAAGCAACTAATGAGTTTTATTCGTATGGAAATGAATAGTTTTAGTTGTATGGGATTTAGATATGCAAATCAATAGTAAAATAGCTGATTGAACATCCCAATTGAATAGTTTTAATCAACAAATGACAAGAATAAACCTAAGTTGGTATTTTGGATAGGCTCTTCTTGAAGTACTGGATTAGAATGTGGAACCAAGTTTGGTTAACGTGAAAGTTCCTTCTAATTTTTGATGATTTTAACAACACATTTGAAACAGTTAAGCAATGCACATAATACAACTCTCTAAGTGCGTAGTACGATGATCAAAGCACGTTCTACCGGACACTATGCCCGTTGATCATTATAAAGGAGTTCTGGGTTTTCTAGAAATATCATAAGACGCGTAAAAGGCAATACAAGTCACGTAGACCAAGAACAATGTACGTTGTAGAGCATACAAGGCACATAGACGATGTTGTGATTAGAATCGAAAAAGACTTGCAAGACAATATCAGTGGGATGTTATACATCAGTACAAGGCATGGAGAAGAGTAAAGGAGCCACCTTTGAAAACAACAATTTGTGCACGTTGCATGAGATGCAAAGCACGTAGACAAAGACGAGCTCATCAACTGACAAAGAGGATGATACGGCCTTGGGATTCCAAATTTGAATATTCCCTAATAGGTCACTTGAAGAATCAAATGTACGATCTTTGAAGAAGTCAACGTACGTAGAAGGCTGAATAGGTAGTGATCGAAACATGTAAAGGCATGCTCAAAGCACATAGCAGTGATACAAGGCACGTAACAGTTGGTGCATTTCCAGGTAGTAGCTACTGATGCCTACACAATGTACGTATATGGGTAACAGGTCACACAAAATTGCTATGCCATAACATACTACTCACGCAGAGAAAAGCTAAGCATGTAGCATGAGCTAATGTCATTAAAATCGGTATTTTGTTCTTCTCTCACAACAACTACTTTGGGGATTGCAACAGCTATTTTTTAGAGCCTACCTATAAATAGTGCCTTCCAAAACAGAAGAGATAAGAGGGACTTTTCAAGATTGTGCCCAAACTTTGCTAGTTTGATTCTTAACTTTCTCTCTTTTCGAGTTTCTCATTCTTATACCAACTGAGCTTTGATTTGCGTTTTAGCTGTTGGGTTGGTGTGAGATATGTTAGTGTAAGGCCTAGCCCCTAATACATTATGTCCAGATTATATTTTATATATAAATTTTATGAGACATTGTTTTATCTCATTATTATTCATGTGCATGTTTGATTTGATAAAACATCAATGAATAATGATTCTGCTTTAGTTATCAAATATGTGATTTGGATAGTAAAACCTTTAAGCATAAAAGAATACTATTCTAAATGTCCCTAGTCGATTATTGTCATGGGAGTGACAATAAACCAAGACTAGTATGTACTCTGTGAGATGATCATGTTTTACTGGTCATAGCATATGAGATATCAATCAAAGAACATAGAACATGTTAGAGAACAGTGTTTTGGATCGATCCGCTTATGAGAATTCTACATGGTTGAAAGGTCATAAGTATTTCTCATACAACGCTTATACTAGAATCCATCGACCTGAAATCACTATGGATTATTATGTGATTTCTCGTATACTTTGACGTATGACTAACATTATTTGTAATGAGTAACAAGTATGGGTATGATTGGGTATGTCATGAGTCATACTAAGAAACATGAGTGAAGTGAAGGGATTGCCACTCTCGAAGAGAGAGAAGATATCACCGGCCACTTGATTAGTGAAACTGAGTAGTGTGTGGCCACACCTAAACAAAGTGATAAGTGTTATCATTTGTTTGACTTAGTCAGGATCACTTATA
>CAODLS013098002.1:0-11713 GCA_948243855.1 Flueggea neowawraea | reverse complement strand
AATAATATTAATGAAACCCATGTGAATTTCGGCACAATAAACCTAAATAAGGAGGAAGAATTTCGGCACAATAAACCTAAACAAGGAGTGAGAAATTCGACATCCATCCTCCTATTTTTTAGGAATCACTTTCCTTGTGTGACAAGGAGTATTTCAACACATGTACTAACTAATTAGGAGCCCATGACTAATTAGGAGTTTTATTCTTGTTTAACAAGGAAAATAAAATCCTAATTAGTATGTGACAAAATTAATTAGGAAGTGTTTATTCTTGTGGGACAGGAGAGGCAAACCCTAGTGTGACTAAACAAGAATTCGGCACACTCTTATTTAGAATAGGAAGAGGTCGAATGCTTGGTGGATAAGGAGAGGGAAAAATTGGCCCTATTATGCACCTATTTAGGCCTCCTCATATGCCTATAAATAGGGTTGCACTCCTTGCTATTTTCTCATGGTTTGGCCGAATTAGTGAGTGTCACAAACAAAGAGAGAAAAATATTTGTGAGCATTAGAATATAGATTCTAAAAGTTGCTAGTACATTCCACTAATCCTAGCAAGTTTGTTGTGTGGATACCATTGGTCACGTTTGCGCAAAGGCAACGTGGTTGAAAAGGTTTCGAGTTAATACTAAAAGCTATTCCAACAAATCATTTGTTCATACAATCGAGCTTTGGTTTTCGGGGTAAAACCCTAACCCTAATCATTTATGATTGATGTGCTTGGATCCTTGGTGGAATTCTAGGATAAAATTTTTGTTATTTCCGCTGTGTTTATCCTTGTACTAATTTCATATTTAGTTACGAATTCCAACATGAGCAATTTGAGCCTTTTTGTGAGGAGCATGGAATTGAGCATAACTTTTTTGCTCCAAGGACCTCTAAACAAAATGGTCTTGTTGAGAGAAAAAATAGGACTCTACAAGAAATGTCTAGGACCATGTTTAGTGAAAACAACTTACCTAAGTACTCTTGGGCTGAAACGGTCAATACCGAATGTTATGTAGTGAATAGTGTTAGTGATATGCCATAGCCCAATCATATGTACAATGTCATTTATATTGTTATTTAATATATATGAGCTTTTTCATTTTGGCATATACTTAATCATGTTATTTTGTAATGCATTAACTTGACAAAAGTATCCATGAATAGTTAGTTATGTCTCATGTTATCAAATGTGTGACTTGATAGTAAAACCATAAGATAAAAGAATACTATTCTAACTTGTCTCTGGTCGTTCATTATTATGGGAATGATAATAAGTTAAGACTAGTATGCACTTTAAGAGATGATCATGTTTTACTGATCATGATCATGGGATATTACTTAGAACATAGATATATGTTGGGAACATGATATTGGACTGACATACTACATGGAATATGTCATCAGTATTTCTTATCGCAATAGTGATATTTGAGTCCTTCAACCTGAATTCACCATGTGTTCCTACATAAGGATCTTTATGTTTTGATATAATTCAATATCGTCCGTAACAGGATGGTAATACAAGTTATAACTGGACAAATGATAAATCATGTAGAAGAATATGAGTGACAGTGAAGGAATTTGTCCCACTCTTATTTTAGTGAGATATCTCTTGACCACTTGACAAGTAAGACTGATGAAATGTATGGCCGTGCTCGGATGAAATTGGTAGGCGTTATCAATATCATTTGTTTTGGTTAGTCTACTTGGGTATCAAGAAATGTTTGATGAAGCTATATAAAGATGACATGATCCATGCTTTATGCTTAATCGAGATATCGTGTGACAAAATGACTAAATATCGTACTGAGGATTAGGTTTTGTCGAGTCATCGAATTAGCTCAAGTTGGGTAGTTATAATGACTTGCTAGAGTCCCCTTATGACTTGTGGGTCCAAATGATAATTTGAGCCTACTACCAATATTCAGCAGACCTACAAGGTTACACACTCACGAACTGTGCTATTTATCTTGCTATCATTTTATGTGAAATAATTTATTTTTTAAAATATTTTAAAATAAATTAAAATTCATTTGACCTAGTCAAAATAGTTTGTTTGACTTAGTCAACAAAAGAATGATCTTCTTTGACTTAGTTAACAAAAGAATGAGCTTTTTTGACTTAGTCAACTAAGAGATTGTTTGACTTGGTCAATATGACAATTGGCATTTTTATTTTTGAAATAAAAGGGGCAGAAATTTATTTAAAAGAAATGAGGCCAAAATTTATTTATTAATGAGTAATAAATAAATATTGAAGTAGTCTATTCTTGTTGAACTAGGGTAAAAACGAATTCTGGTAGGACTAGAATCGAATTTCCTGGTAAGACTAGGACTAAGTTTATTAAGGTCTATAAGTAGGCTTTTATCAAACCCTAGCAGTTTACACACTTCTTCTTTTCCATCCACTTCACTTTAAACGATAGAGAAAAATATAACATGGTATTTTTGAGAGTGTTCTCATATATTCGGTGCTAGCACGCATTGCAGTTTGTTCGTGTGGATGCCAATAGAGGGCGTTCGCATCTTGCAACATCTAAGACTCGATTCAAACAACATCCTTTCGTACTTGTTTCATCAAAACGAGGTAAACACATGTTCCCTAGTAAGTTTTATCGAATATCTTGGATCCTTGGTGGAGTTCGTTGATAAAAAAATTTATTTTCACTGCATGTATGATGTCACGGATTCCAACAGAGGGCTTATGTGCGATCCATGCTCAAAAATACCCCTTATGAGTTGTGAAAAGGAAGAAAGCCCAACATTTCTTATTTCCATGCATTTGGTTGTAAATGTAAAGTTCACAATAATAAGAAAGATACTTTAGGTAAGTTTGATCCTAAATCTAATGATATGTTTCTTGGATATTCATCCTCTAGCAAGGCATACAAAGTCTTTAATAAAAGCCTTGAGAAGGTGAAGGAGTCCATACATGCCATATTCGATGAAATTAACAATTTTATGCCTAGTGTTGTTGATGATGATGTAAGTGTAGGTGTTGGTGAAAAGATTAGTGAACTCAAAATCAATGACCACCCAAAAGACTCATCCAATCCCATCAATGAGAAAAACAAATGACTTTCCAAGGAGTGGAGATATGCCAAAGTTCATCCAAAAGAACTCATTATTGGAGATGCATCCAAAGGAATAACCACAAGGTCTTCATTGCAACACATTGCTAATTTTGCATTCATCTCTCAATTTGTTCCCAAGAATATCAAGGAAGCATTGGATGAGGAAAATTGGGTGTCTTCCATGCAAGAGGAATTGAATCAATTTGAGAGGAATGATGCGTGGGAGTTAGTTCTTAGACCGAATGGATACAATGCGATAGGTACTGGTGAATGCTCATTTATACATATTTATATATTCACATTCATACTCCTTTGGTCATAAATTGAGATATATTGATAATTTATGGCACTTAATTGATTCATATTATCTTTCACTTGTCATATTTCTATGTGTTGATGGATAGGAGCAACAATAGAGCCTAAACAACAATTTCTAAGGCTTTTAGGACAAGACACAATTGTCCTTGATAAAGACACGTCTGTGTGATGGATGATAGAGGCTGTGTGATGATCTGTGTGCAATATCCTTCATGTTTTAACGAGACACAACATTAATCAAGCATTCCACGACCGTGTAATTAAAACACGTGCAGGGCATGGAAAGACACGACCATGGTGGTGTCTGTGTGTGGCTTTGGATAGTAAAAACACGCATTTTAATCAAGACATGGACAGAATATCAAGACACGGGCGTGCCTTATGCCCGTGTCTTTCCAGAGGTGTGATTTCGGGCTGTTTTAAGCGTGGCACAAAAACCTAAGAGGGGGCCGCCATTAGACACCAAAAGGACGCTTCTTTGAGAGGAAAAACATTGGGTTTTAGAAAAAGATCACTTCTGGAGTGGATTTTACATCAAGATCAAGAGAATTATTCTGAGGATTGGAAGATCTCATCATGAGTTTTCTTTCTCTCTCTAGATTTTTCTTTGAATCTTGTTGTTTTATTCTCTGCAACTATGAACTAAAAATCTTTATGCATCTAAATTTGATGAACCCTAGGATATCTTTGTGATTGATATTGAGTTATTTCATTCAATTGTTCAAGGATTGTGATTCATATATGATTAATTATTGCTTGTTGAATTGATTTTGCACTCTATCAGTTTCACATTGATTTCATGCGTGGGCAATCGATAGATTCTTCTTGTGATTAGATCACTCATAGATGAAAGGAGTTGCATGTAAACCTAGAGATAAGTGGACATAAATCTTCCAGATTAAGGTCAAACTTAATAGAAGAGTTCATAAAATAATAATGCAACATTGGGGGTTTTAATTAGGAAGATATTCCAATTAATCAACTTGGTGTTAGAAGCTAATCGACTCGAGAGGGTGGTTAGCATAATTTAAGAACATCCACCGTCAAATTGCTTGAATTAATGTTTGAATAACACATTACCTTAGCTTAGATCGTTCTAGGGGAATTCAACATCTTGGTGCTATCTTTTAATTGATTGCCCAAGTTAACTCTTTTTTACATTGTTTGCTCTCTTGTTGACCATAGTTTAGTTTCACCTCAATTCATTCCAATTGATATTGTAGGTTAGATAATAGAGAGATAGTGAGTAGCTAATAATTGTAGTCTCTGTGGGATATGCCACTCAATTCTCAAGGTCCAATTGCTATAGACGATAGTGTACTTACCTTTAGTCTGTAGATGTAGACCATACTATATCAGATTATTGGAATTCGTAACTAAAATATGACATTCATATAAGATAATGCAGTAGAAATAACAAAAAATTTCCATCTTAGAATTCCACCAAGGATTCATGCACATCAACATACACGATTAGAGTTAGGGTTTTATAGGTTGCATTTTAGGCATGTTTAATGTTGCATTTTATGTTAGTTTTTCATTATGAACTGTTATTATATGTGCGTTTTTATGTCTTTTGGCTTCTTTAGTATTTTAGGTTGTATGTTGGTGAAAAGAGAGGATTTAGAACTATTTTGGGATGTTTCAGCGTGGACAGGACTTTGGCATGACCATGTTGTAGTGTAGCACAAAGACTGGGCTTTACTTATTTGCATTGGGCCACTTGTTTTCACTATTGGGCCTCTAGATTTCAGCCTTCTGGACGTGGCTAAAGGTTTTTAACCTATTTTTACTACTAGGACAATTGTAGTTATATTATTATTATTATTATTATTAAACTACCATTATTATTTACTTAGGATTAGGTTTTGAAGGAGTCACATATAAATACTCTTTTTATTATTGTTGGCTCTCTTCTTTGATTGATACATGGGATGATATGGTTAAATTGTTCTTGGAGAGGTTCTTTCCTCCATCCAGAGCTACGACCTTAAGAAGGGAGATTTGCAGTATCAAGCTGAAAGATACTGAAATTTTGTCGAGTACTGAGAGAGATTCAAAAGACTTCAAGCAAGTTGTCCTCAACATGGTATTTCTGACCAACTCTTAATTCAATATTTTTATGATGGTCTTCTTCCATTGGAACGCAAGATGTTAGATGCTGCTAGTGGTGGCACAATCATTAGCAACACACCTAGGGAGATTCGAGAGTTGATTTTTGTCATGGCTGCAAACTCACAACAATTCAGTTCCAAACCTAGATCTACTACTAGACATGTTAATGAGGTAACTGATAAACTTTCTGATTCAAGATTTGATGATATAACCTCTTTGTTACATCAAACTATAGCTTTGGTGAACAAGCTAGCTGCCAGTCAATGGCAATCAGTTCAGAAAGTGCAAGTGTGTGGGATTTGTGGTGTTCAAGAATATTCTTCAGATTCATGCCCATCTTTGTATCATGATGATTCTTGGGCCCAAGTTAATACTGTCAATAATTTTGAGGGGCAATCAGATAGGAGATATGATCCATATTTTAATACAAACAACCTAGGATGGAGGGATGATCCAAATCTGACGTATGGGAACAAACACAATTCGGGTCAAAATTCTTCACAGCCACAATATGCACCACTTTCTAATAAGTCACAAGGATTGGATGAGATTGTGAAAAATTTGGTGATGTCTACTTAGCAGCTCACAACTTCTACACATAACTTTCAACAACAGACATAAATAAGATTTTCTGAGTTGACAGATCAAATCAACAAGTTGACTACCTCTGTTAACAAGCTAGAGAACAAAGAAAAGTTGCCTTCCCAACCTAATGTCAACCTAAGGCAGAATGTTAGTGCAATTTCTCTCACAAGTGGAAAATAAATTCTCAGTTCAGAAGCGGCACCACTACAGCATGACCATGCTGTAACCACTGCGACAGAAACAGTAGCTTCAAAAAATTCCAAAGAAATTCCAGTGGTTGTCAATCCTGAAAGTCCACTTTTTCCACACAGATTAGCAAAGAAAAAGAAGGCTTTGGATGATCAAGAAGTGTTGAAAACATTGAATAAGGTTGAGATTAATATTCCTCTGCTTACATCAATTAAGCAGGTACCTCGTTACTAAAAGTTTCTAAAGGAGTTGTGCACTGGAATGAACAAACTAAAGGGGAATGAATGAGTTTGCAAGGGAGAAATTGTCTCTGTTGTACTTCAAAAGAAAATGTCTATCAAAGAAAAGGACCCAGATATGTTCTCTATACCTTGCAAAATTGGGAATGTTCATTTTAAGCAGGTTATGTGTAACTTAGGTGCATCCATAAATGTTATTCCATTGTCTGTTTATTCTTCTTTGAATGTTAGTCCTTTAAAACATAATGATGTGATATTGACTCTTGCTGATAGATCTAGTGTTTTTCCTTATGGTCTTATTGAAGATTTGTTAGTCCAAATGAATGATTTGGTGTTTTCTACTGATTTTTATGTTCTTGATATGGAGGAAGAGGGTGCACCAAATTATGATTTGTTGATCTTAGGTAGACCTTTCTTAAAAATAGCAAGAACAAACATTAATGTCCATGATTGTACACTTTCAATGGAATTTGATGGTGCTATGGTTTAGTTTAATATAAATGACACCATGAAATGTCCTGAAGATTATTTGTCTATTTATGCCACTGATGCAACTGAGCCACCAACCGAGAAGAAGGTAGAGTTTTGTTTTGGTGATCACTTGCAGGATGTTAATGCAATGATGGTGCAAAATAATAAGGAACTAAAAGTACCTGACCATGCCATGAGCAAGAAAAAGACAAAGAGGGCTTCGAAGGTAAATATTTCTTTAGTTGATACAACCAAGTGTGAGCCCAAGTCTGTTAGGTTTAGTAAGAAATTTTGCACCAAGAAAAAGAAACCAAAAAGTGAGCGTGTGGTGTATGTTCAAAAGGAAAATCCTTCCATAATTCATGAGAAATTGCCAACAAAGAAGACAAATCAAGGTGCAAAGGTTTATGTGCTGAATGATGAGAAAGGATGAAGATTCACCTTCATCCAGCTAAGACGATGTTAAAAAAGCGCTTATGGGGAGGCAACCCAAGGTTTCCATTATTCTTGTTTTTATTCTTAATTTTTGCTTTACTCATTTTTATTATGTTGTTAATCAATTGATCCGGCGAAATTTGGTGCCTTCGAGCTTTGTTTTATATTTTTGTTTTGATTTTTAACAATTTAATCGTACTTAGTTTTAAGTTTAATTTGTTTTAGTGTGAATAATTCATTTGGCATGGAGTATGAAGTGACTCAAAATGCAAGAGTTGAAGAAATAAGTGTGGGAAAAGTTGCAGAGGTAAAACATGCGTGTAAGAAATATGAGTTCATGGCAACATAAGGGATGACGAACTTGTAATTTATGAGAAGAAAAAAAAAAGATGCAGCCACATGGTCAAACTTGGTCAAACTAGCGGTGACAATTTCGTAAATAAGTAGAATCCTCCAATGTGCAGCAACCCTAATTAAAATTTGGGATTTTTATGACCACAACCCATCTTCTTCAACTTTCACAACTTCTTGCCGTCTCCACCAACCACTGCTCCTCAATTCGACGCCATCATCTCTCGTGACAGCTGTCGTCGCCAAGCTGCCATGCACAACAGCTGGGTCATCATGCCGTCCAACATTCCTACCAAATCCAGGGAAGCCATTCTTTACTCTTTACTCACTTTTTAATTTTTATTGTCTTTTATATTACACTGAGGACAATATGAATTTTCAGTGTGAAGAGGGAGATTTTAGTGTTGTTATGTTTGTTATGATTTATTTGTTGATGTGATCTTTTATTTTGTTGAAATTTTTGCATGATTTTGCTTGAAGTTTTTGTCATTTACTGCATATTTTAACTCGCGACATCACTTCAGCATGACCATGCCAAAGCATTACCGCGTCTGCATGTTAGTACTGCATTTTTTTCATTTTCGTTCCATTTGCTGCCACGTTTATTCTGTTTTGAAATGCAACTACTGCCATATTGTTATATGATTTATGTGAGTTTGTCCTTAAACATTGAATAATTTGAAAGTTTAAGCATCTTAAGGTTCAAAAGTCCTCATATACCCATTGGTGTGAAACTCTAATTTTAATGCATCTTACATTTAGCATTAGAAAACCCTTAGTAATAGAGCTGAAAGGGAATTAATAGTTGAATTTACACCCCGTGAGAACTTGAGACATAAACACTTTATTTTATTGATGTGTGACATTCTTAGTAGGACCCTATTGAGACTTGTTATCGAGTACATTTTGAAGACCACACCATTTTAATCAAGACATCGAGGCAATGAAAGGTGTTGTTTGTTAGCCCTTTGTGTTATCCTTTTCTTTCAATATCCACCCTTTATATTTATCTATTGTTTACCCTTTTTGAGCCTTGGACTTTTTCTTTATTTAAACCCGTTTTAACCAATTTCCACTTTTTTTTTTTTTTCAAAACTTTCAACATTTTAACCCTTAAGTTGAGAGATATTTGTTAGTGATACTTTGCCAAGTTAATTTGTATGTTAATGCTTTGATTTACATTGATAATGGACATGTCTTAGATGTGATTTGGTGCTTGTTTTGTCGAAGAATAATGGCTGGCCAATTTTATTATATATGTATGCAAATGTGACGTTGCTTTATTTCTTATTCAAAAAAAAAAATTTAAAAAAAGAAAAGAAAAAAAAGTGATGAAAAATGTAGAAGTAAAGCAACAAAATTTATAGAGATTTGTTTTCGGGCAGCCTTGTTTTATTAAGCATAAACATGTATTTAATTTGGTTTTCATTAACTTGATCGATGTATGTTAGTGGCAAGTATCACTTGATTTTGTTATTGTTCTCTCTCATTAAACCCATATTTATTAGCCACGTTACAAGCCGTTAAAGTCCTTTTTGATTGGTGTTTTGGTTGAATTTATTAGTGGTTACGATTTGACTTTATGCCAAGTCTTGGAAAGCCTTGCTATGAATGAGAGCGTAAATTCTTCACCTAAACACTTGAGAGATAGAGTGAAACTTGTGAGGGTGTGAATTTGGCTATCCCTTTTGGGGACATTACTAGTGTGGAGACAATCTCCTTTTAGGTGATTGTCTGCTGTCCTAGCGATGGTTGTGTTTTCTTTTGAATGTTCGATGCATATCGATTTGGGTTTAATACTGCGTGGGGGTGACAAGGATGATTGGGTTTTAAGGTTTTTAATTGTTCCAAGTTATAGAATGCTTAAGGACAAGCATTGTTCAAGTGTGGGGATATTTGATAGGTTGCATTTTAAGCATGTTTAATGTTGCATTTTATGTTAGTTTTGCATTGTGAACTGTTATTATATATGTGTTTTTATGTCTTTTGGTTTCTTTAGTGTTTTAGGTGGTATGTTGGTGAAAATAGAGGATTTGGAGCTATTTTGGGATGTTTCAGCTTGGACAGCACTTTGGCATGACCATACTATAGTGGGCATGAAGACTAGGCTTTACTTATTTTCATTGGGCACGTGTTTTCATTATTGGGCCTTAAGATTTGAGCCTTCTGGACGTGGCTGAAGGCTTTTAACCTATTTTTACTGCTGAGACAATTGTAGTTATATTATTATTATTATTATTATTAATTTACCATTATTATTTACTTAGGATTAGATTTTGAATGAGCCACATATAAATACTCTTTTTATTATTGTTGGCTCTCTTCTGCTTTTCTTCTGTCATGCATAACATCAGCAACCATAGTGGAATTCTTGTGCTTTTCCATTATTATGTGTAACTAAACCTCTTTCTAGTCGAGGTATTTTCGAAGTTCAATCCAAATATGTTGTGAGAATACTATTTTACTTGTTATTAAATATTTTGAGTATTGATTTAGTTTCTGTGTCTTAATTATTTTATTGTTTATATTGATTGAATGATTCGGCAAATTGTGTGATTGTATGAACAATATACTGTTATTTAGGATTATTAGTGCGTCATATTAGTCTTAATTTAGGTAACAAATAATGTGAATTTATGTGTTGGACATTGTTCATTGTTGTGGAAGTGAATAATATGGTTTAAATGAATTACGGTGTTTTCGATTCACTGTCTAGGATAGGGGTCTCTTTGGTTCTTACTGTAGCCATAGATTAAACCTTGTAGGGCATCCTAGGGTTGTCTAGTGGTTAGGGAAATAGTCTGCAGGGCATCCCGGGGCTATCAAAGAGGTTAGAAGAGATGAGTTAATCGAGTGCGTCACTGTTAACTTTAACTCTGTCTATTCGAATGTTTGATATTTATCTTTCATGTCTGTGATCAACTGAAAGGATTGAACAAAGGAAATATCTTGGCTAGGCTTTCTCATTATTGAATTTCTATTATTTTTCATTGTTGCTATTTACTTCTTTGTTGCGAACTTTAATCACTAATTTCTTTTGAATTTGGCTTTACTCTCATCTCAATCAACTTTATTTTATTTTTATTTCAGTAATTAAAGAATTTTCCACCGGTATCTATGGTTCGACCATGTTTACTACTATACTCGTTATTTATTGTTTTGAGCAGGTTAATATTATTTTGATGGTTTGAAGACCTATCAGGGTTTTTACCTTAAAAACAAAGCTCGGTTGAATAAATGGAGTGTTGATGTAGCTTTTAGTATAAACTCGAAACCCTTTCAACTATGTTGTCTTTGTGCAAACGTGACCAATGGTATCCACACAAATGAAACTCTTTTGGATTGGCGAAGTGTACTAGCACTTAGAATCTCTATTCTAATTCTCACAAATAGTTTTCTCTATTTGTTTGTGACACTCACAAATTCGGCCAAGCCATGAAGAATATAACAAGGGTGTGCTCCTATTTATAGACAAATGGGAAAACCTAACTAGGTGCATTAGGGTTAGCCAAAAACCCTTTCCTTGTCCTTCAAGAATTTGGCTAGCCCTAACCAAGGAGGTGTGTGCCGAATTTCGTCCTTGATTAGGGCCGAATTTCCTCTTCCTTGGCAACCAAGAATTTGGCCTCTCTCCCTTTTAGGAAGAGTGTGCCGAATTCCTCATAGTCCAACTAGGGTTTGCCTTTTCTTGTCACACAAGAATATATGTTTCCTAATTAATTAGGTATACTAATTAGGGTGTGCCTCTTCTTGTCACACAAGATTAAAAACTCCTAAAAAATAGGAGTGTGCACCGAAATTCCTCTAAGGTTTCTTAATGTTATTGGGCTTTTAATTATATAATATATTATCATTAAATAAATCAATCTCTTATTAATAAACATGTGCCAAATTTATTTCACACATAAAATATGCCCAAAATCTTATTAAACTTAACAAGAAGTAATTT
>CAODLS013097389.1:0-13498 GCA_948243855.1 Flueggea neowawraea | reverse complement strand
GTCCGTGTGCATGGCAGTGGGCACTAAACTGAAACGACACCATTTCACCTGGGGGAAATTCTTTATAGCAAACACGACACTCTCTCTTTCTCTTCTATTTTTCTTCTGATTTTTCACTTAAATCCGGTCTGAAATCACTCTTTCTTGCCCTTAGATCGTTCCTCCTTCATTCTTGAGGTAAGATCATCAATTATTTTTGATTTATTGCTCCATTTTTGTGCATTTATTTGCTTGAATATTGTTGGAATGAAAATGGGTTTGTATGAAGCTAGGGTTCGATTTTGGGTGAATTTGTTGCTTGAAATGTAAGAAATTGATGATTTATCATTATGGGTATTTTTGGTCCAAAAATTCAATTAAAGAAATGGATGGTTTTAGGTTGAATTGATTAAAACCAAGGTTTGATTTGGACTCCTGGGATGATTTTGAGTAGGTTGGAACTATTGAAAATATTGGGTCCTGCTCGAATCAAGTTTTGGGGTATTTTTGAAAATAATTTTTCGTCGCGGGGACTTTAGTGTGAATACTGATTTTTCTGGAATAATTGAGGGACTGGACTGATATTTTACATGTATGGTCAGATTTATAATTTTATAGAAGTACAGTGTAGATTTATAATTTTGGAGAATTTTACAATTTTGAGAAATTTGAGGTTTATTTATAAATTGAGTTATCTAGAGGATTTATTTATAAATTCTAAAATTTTAGGGATTAATTATTTATTTATGGAGTTTGGGGGATTAATTGTAATTTTACGAGGTCCTGGGGACTAAATTGTAATTTTATAAAGTTCGGGAATCAAATCGTAATTTTAGATAGATTTTAATTTTTGGGTCAAGAGTGTTAGATATTCGACTGAAATGGGTTTTCGGGCGTCGTTTGAGTGGCCGTGTTTGCATCTGCATGTACACGCATTACGGTATAGCCACAGTACCAGTGTTTCGCCTCCATTGTTTTTTGATATGTTTCTGTTCCTGATATATTTGTTTCAGCTTCATGTTCCTGTTAGCAAGATCAGCCACCCGACAGTGCTACTAGGTCCTAAAGCTTTGGACATCCAGGTGAGTGGATGACAGTTTCAGACATATAGGCTGTGTCTCAAAACTGTTTATGTTTTTTTATGTGTATAATACCTATTCGAAACCTGACTAATCTAAGGATTGGTTAATTAAATAATTTGATTATGTGAATAAATATTCAACTCTTTGTTTTTGGGAAATTTATGTATATATTTATATATATGTTTTTCGTCTGTTTTTTACTCTGAAATGCATGCTCTGTTTTAGATAAATTATGATTTTTGATTATGGGACGCCTTCGCTATGGGGTACGTAACCTTTGATATACCAATGCATGATATGACTCAACTATCGGGTTGACGAAACCATGTTGCCCTAGCCCAGCACATGATCTGTTCTCGGATTAGTGGTATAGTCCACAATCATTATATGGTGGTAGCGTGACACATATCACACCACGATTTTTTATGTGTTCCCATATTACGTACACTCTGTTTTGAATATGATACTAGTAGTATTGTTTTGCGAAAGTGTATGTGTTTGCCTTGGATGTAAATGTTTTCAAAACGTTTCTTTCCGAAACTTTCTATGTATGTAGGGTGGATACTTATATATATACACCTTTTCTTACACCTGCATGTGGTAGTTTTCAAATGGTTTTCAAACCAGTCTTTGTGAGGTACACATGAGGCAATCTAGAGTGTTGTCCCTCACTAGGTTTGATCCATTTGTTTCTCTGTGCTTGTCTTGTTTCTATGATTACATGTTGACTTCGACTCGGCAACCTTTTGGTATCTCCGCCCAGTGAGGCACATATATTTTTGGTTAGTGGCGCCCTCTTGGCCGAGCTACTTCTTTTGTTTTAGAGCTCTGCACCGGGATGCTGTGGGGTTACAAGGTCTACATGTTTTGACTTTTGGTATATTTGCGATTAGATCACTTTGTAAATGATTTCACGTATACTATATTTTGTTACATGATATATTGTATTATATATATATATATGATTTTCTCATAAACGGTTTTATTAAAAATATTTTTAATAAATAAATGAATGGGTAGAGTTTCTGAATCTTTGAGGCTTTGTGCAAGATGGGTCGGGCTCCCTTAGATGGTTCACCTCGTACGCCGGTCATAGTCTGAAAACGGGTTGTGACATTCCAATCCTGTTGAGGAAGAAGATTTAGATTCAGCTACAACCTCGCCTCCTTCTTTGAGCAAAAAATAATCCAAAAGACAAAAAGAAACAAGTTCATCGGCTGGTCCATCTTGTTCGGAAGCTCCATATGAAGGCTTGCCACTTGATTCTTGGTTCATTTCTCCAATAGCACAAGAGGTGTACCATAAGATAATTTCTAAAGAAAAGCTCTTGCCCACAATGATATTCGATTATGATGCATTAAGGATTGCTGGATATGATTTGAAGGAAGTTTTTAGAACTCTAGGAATCAATGATTTTTTAGGATATAGAAGTGTTATTTATCAGGAATCCGTGAATGAATTCTATGCCAATATGGATGAAGTCAGTAGGTCTAATGAATGGGTTAAGGTTCTTTGCGCTCCTGTGGGTGGAAGAGGTTTTCTTATTTTGGAGAGAATTTTGTATGAATGGTTTAATATTCCAGAAGGTGGAATTGTACCAACGGAGTTGTCTCAAATTGAAGAAGATGAAGAGGATAGTGATGAGGAAGTGGATGAACAAGCTACTCTTGGTGAAGAATTCAATTGCACAAAGTACATGAGTACTTGAAATCTATTGATGTACTTCAAGTAGATCCCAGTGTTTAACTTGAAGCCACTAATCTTTCAGGAGATCTATGTATGATTCATTATGCTGTCAACCGTAGCAACACACTGAAGAAGGACACTCAAAATAATGTGACGGGATTGGACACCAAAATTCTATGGCATATGATTAAACGTAATCACATCAATTTTCCTGCTCTTATTATCAAAAGGATGAGATACAAGTGGAAACAGTTCTTCAAAAAGTCATATGAGAAGAGTAAACGAAAAGATGGACTTCCATATGCCACTATCATCACAAAGATACTTCAAGAGCACAATATTGATCTTTCCCGGTATGAGTCTTAAGAAGTACCCTACTCTTGGATTTTCAATAAGAAAATTTTGGGAAACAAAAAAATGATCAAAACGGAGAACCAATGGTCGATTTATGGAGCTTATGTAAGATTAGAAATAGATGTGTTGGCTAACCCAAAAGACCAGCATTGTATACCTTCGCCTATTTATCGTACTCTTGGTGGTATTCGTGGTGGAAGAACAGGTGCAAGTGGTGCTAGCTCATCCCGCACCACGGTTAGTGTTGAGGAATTCAAAGCACTTAATGCAAAGGTTGATCGAATGGATAGCAAGATGGACAAAATCTTGGGCTTTGTGAGCAATATTTGGACATGGATGAAGAAAGCTCGTTGCACAAACAATGATGTCGTTCCTTCTACCTTTACACTACCACCACTACTGGATCCATGATTTGACTAGGACACTTGGATCGACACTTCATGCATTTCATGCTTTCGTTTATATTTTAGCATGTGTTTGAGCTTTGAGATGTCATATTGGCAAGTTTGTTTGCCTATTTCAATGCATCAACCTTGCTATATTTGGCTAGTTTGTAAGTCTATTTGGATGTTGAATGATTATTTACGAATATATGTTTTAGTGTTATTCATCCTCTTATGTTTATTAATGCTATGGTATTTTATTCCCTTTTATGTTGATGACAAAAAATGGGAGAAAATGTGATGAGTTTGAGTTTGATTAATGTTCTTAATGATTAATGGAATATTTTTTATTCTCCTCTTATTGTTTTATTCAACAAATTTTTTAGTAAGGGGGAGTTTTGAATTTGATATGCACTAACCTTTGTGACAAGGGTTAAACCTTGATCAATTTTTAAAAAATTGTTGTCTTTGATAAATGAACATACTAAGGGGAAGTATCAAACTTTTTTCATATGTTTTGTCATCGTCAAAAAGGGGGAGATTATTGAACCAAGGGTGGTTAACATTTGCATCCCTTTTTGTTTTGATGATGAACAAAATTGGATTTGATACTTGAATATTTAAGCATAAACGTTCAAAGATAACTCGAGCTACACTTTATTCCACCTTGAGTTAATGAAGCAAATATAGCGTCTAGAAGATGAGAAGAAAAATTAGAGCATCATGTATAAATATTCAACTCAAGTTATAAAATATACAACTCGAGTTATTAAGCATCTCCACAACTCGAGTTATAGAAAGTCAAACTCGAGTTATCCAAGGCATGCACAACTCGAGTTATATGATCACCAACTCGAGTAAGACGACTCTCCAAGGCTGTAGTTAAAAATGCACAACTCGAGTTATGAGAAGAACAACTCGAGTTGATCAACAGTCACACAACTCGAGTTATATATAAGGCTAACTCGAGTTAAATAAATTGGGATATCAAAGGCATAAATTCAACTTGAGTATCAAGGATCACAACTCGAAGAACTCAATCGAACAAGAAGCAAATGTATGAAGGCTAAATCTAGTTAGAAGTTAGATAACTTGAGTTATCATTGAAGAACAAAATAATTTTACCTAGTACTAATAATGTCAGAGTTCTAATGTAGGATGTATGTGATCCCAACGGGCATTGTTGTGAATAACTCGAGTTATCATGTTTTCCTACTCTAGTTAGAGGTTCATAGGCTGTGATGTTCATGATGGATAGCTCGAGTTATATACTATGTCAGAGCATTAAATGCAAGGGTTGCGCTATCTCACAACGGCTACATTAATTCCTCCAACGACTATTTTGACTTTCAAAGGTATAAATATTTCCAAGGAACTTCAGAGAAGGCGTTACAACAACTTGTTATCATATTACAACAACATCAAGCTTTCTTATGCTCAAATTTGCTCATCATTCATACACTTATTAAGAGTGCCTTTATACTTGCAATTCTGTCCTTGCTTGGGAGTGCTTGATTATATTTTCTTTCTTCATTTCAAGAGAAAATCATTGTAATAGAGAGAGAATAGTTTTCTTATTTGTCTTAAAAACAAGGGTTGTACTTAAGTGGTTTACTATTGCACCTTAGAAGCAAGAGTGTGTAGAGGTTGCCTTTACCCATTGAAGAAGGAATTAATAGTGGATTCAAAATCTCAAGGGAAAGCTTGAGGAGTGGATGTCGGCTAAGAGGGCCGAACCACTATAAACATTGGCTTTGATCTCTCTAACCCCTCTGTCTTTTCATTTTTTGTTTAAGTTAATTGGACTATTATTCTTGCTTTGTTTTTAACTCATTTTTATTATTCAAAATCATTTCAAATCAGTTCTAAAATTAGAAATTCAATTCACCCCTTTCTTGAATTGCCATTTCAGACCATCAGGTAAGAGCGATTGAGTTAGGTCCGAGATGGGCCCATGAGCCGATAAGTCCATTTGAAGGCTTATATTAAGTAATAAAAAAATGAGATATTCATTCTTTCATTCCAACACACATACACGCATAAATTTTCTCAAGGGGAGGGAGAGAGGCCAATGCCTTTTCAACAAGAAGAAGAAGATGTCATTCTTCTTCGTCCCCACCGAGTCCTGCATAAATCTGCATGACATCTAGACTGCGAAAGAGCTGAGCACTCTATTCAACAACTTGACTGTGGTTTACTCACAAGACCAACATCGAACTCGGTCATGTTCTGCTGCTGGTTGGGTCGTTCTTCCGTTGAAATCGGGGTTAGAAATTAGAACCTATTTATTATACTGTTTATTTGTTAAACCAATATACGATTTGTTCACTGGTATCAGAGCAAACAATACTTTTTTGAATACATTTTGGAATTATTTTTGGTCTCTATCTAGGATGCTTTTTGTATTTTTGTTGCATTTGACTTTTTGTCTCCAACATGGTTTTTGGTTCGAGTCCATCTGGGGCAAAAAACGAAAAGTTAGAATTTTGAGATTTTGATAAAAATTTTGGGCTCAACAGCCTAAAAAAATAACTTACCTAAGTTTCGTCGCGAAATTCCATCGAAAAAGTTGTCACAATGACAAAAATTCGATCGAAAAATACTGGGTGAGAAGCTTTTAGATGCATTTGTTCATCTGATCCAATATGGAGACGTGGCACATTCTTTTTGGTTGCATATGGACCACTCAAATTGTTCCATTTGGCAGACATGGCTTGTTTTAATTGGTTGAAATAAAACACACAGTCCAATAAGAACGCGACACATGGAAGAATAGACCAGTCAATGCCATATGTGCAAAACGTGTACCAATAGGAATGAGACATGTGGCACATGGTCGACCAATCAATGATGACTGAGCATAACTTAGACCAATCGATGGCTGACACTTGGCAACAAAGTCACATGGAATGCCACGTAGACGACACGTGGTAAGGTGACTGCATGGGCACGTAAGCTACACGACCTAACCATGGTGCAACACGCGGCATAACTTGCCACGTAGCGGCCACTGTTTGACACGTGGCATGCTGACTAATCTGGCCCGTCATCACTGTGGACCAACCCATGTGTGACACGTGGCATTATAACGCCACGTGCATGGCATGTGGTTGTGCCACCTTGACAAGCCGTGATCACAAATAGATTACTTCATGATCACGAAGAGAGATCGTGAGAAGTGAGAGATCCACTTTATGGTCGCTTGATTAATAGAATTCTCAAAATGTTAGTACGACTACTTATGAATTTTATTATAACATGTTGGATTTTGATCCATTGTGTATCTAATTAGGAGACAAAGGCTTAAATACTATATTTTTGTTGTATTATTTTGGGGATAATTGTTTGAGTATTATTTGTGTATTAATGCTGACCAATGTTGATGTATGTATATCAATATTGAGATAGATTGTTTGGGTTGCATATTGGTTCAATAAATGATGCTCATTCAATTTATTGTTTTTGGCTCATTATTATGTTGATTTGCCTTGATTTAATATGCAATATTTTTATACATTGAATATATTGTCCGACTATTAAGTTTTCATTGATAATTGAGATGACCAACATGAATTCTCCTAAGTCATATGGACTTTAAAAGGGAATCAAAACAATCATTATTTACTATCTATAAAATTAAATATAGTATAGCTAACAATTAAGACTGAGATAGTAAATGTGCACCTAGTGTAAATTTCGGTTCAGAGCTTAATAAGAGGCTATGCTAGTTTAATTTTGGTTGTATAATAAATATATATGTATTGCTATGAACTGCTTGTGTGCAACTACGTTTTATTGTTTGTCATATATTTGTGATATTCACTACTTGTTCAGTTGATTGATGCTAAGCCATACGTGGACGTATCTTGAGCTACGTTGGATTTAGGCGGCAACAATTGTAAAACCTAAATTATGATAATCTAGCGTGTAATCTAAGAGCATAAGCTTGTGCCTTATTGAACTTGGTTATGACCGATTCAAGGAGGAGTAGAATACCACTCAACATATTTTGGATCAATTTCTATAAAACGTGGAAGTAAGAAAATTCTACTACGTCCATCATCTTTTTACTATAAAGGATGATGAAATCACTTGGCTATTTTACAAGTATCAGGATGCAACATGCTTGTAAGTTGTATTTAAGGAGGTGTTAGTTGGTGTGACTCTAACTTAGCTCATGATTTTTGACCATCGATACTATACTTGTTATAAGTGTTCCAGTATGCAAGTAGAGGTTATGATCTATATGATTAGAGAGCTAGTGATACTGATCATAGATTGATCAAAGACGAGGTCCAAAATTGTTATCCACTTCTTTCCTCCAAGTTAGGAGCAAATAAAGTTGAACCTAATTCACGCTTATATCAAACATGAGATCGTGAGGAATTTCAAAACGTCTTATTCTTTTGGATAAATTTCACTACCAAGGTGAGTAAAAGGTTTAAGAACCTTGAGTCCTTAAGAAGTGAGAGACTATATAGAATTTCGAGAAAATCCTTGAACATGAACAACATTAACATTTTGTGAGTAAAATGTTAACTACCAAAGGCACATCACATGTGGGTTGATGCACTGTTGAGAGTATGTAGCTCAAACTCATGCAAGTGAAAAGAGTTCCCTTGTTTGATGTTCTCTATTGAATTTCATCATTAGCTAAAGTTTTATTCAATTTTAAGGATCCTCACAATGAAGTTTTGATGTGACTTCATTAGATACCAAATAGTTATAAGAAGGAACAAGTTGAGCATACAAGGAATAACTCAAAAATGGGAACTGAAGGTGTTAGTTTATACGAGCTACACTTGTGCAAAAACCGAACCTTTTAATGCAATAGATTTTGTCGTGACCTTATTAAAGTTTGCCTTCAATATATGTACTGACAAATTCAAAATTTGTTAGACTATATTTGAGTGGTAACTATTTTGGCACTAAAAGTGTCTTAATTAAGGTAAAGAACCTAACTATTGACAGTCCTAATTTCCATTTTTGTTACTTCACTAGTCATGAAGGACTAGGAGAAATAAATGCACGCCACTTAACCAGATTGGAAAAATCGAGTACATCGATTAGTTGAAATGGGAGTATTAAGCAATTGCGTAAGTTCAAGTTGTCTAATTGCGAGCATTGGAAAAATGGAATATTAGAGATGAAATCATTTCAAAAGGCACTTAGAGATGAATTCCCATTGATGTTAATTCACTTTTGATATTTGATGTCAAAAGAATGAGAAGGCAAGGCTAAAGCCTATCGTTTCATCACTCTTGTATATATGACTGTGAAAGATGCGGTCATATCTATTTGATTTCTCATAAGTACAAATAGTCAAGTTTTTTCTTGCTTCTTTTAAGTCAAGATGAGAATTAAATAAAGCTTAGTGAATCGAATAAGGACGTAAACATTTATACAGATCTAACCCTCATGTAAAATATTTGACCTAGTCCTTAATATATTTAGAGGTATGAAAAATTTTAGTTAGACCTTTCGACAGAAATTTGCACAAAAGCATCCTAAAACCCGAACCGAGCGGAACCCGATGTTCGCACTCATTCTAACCAACTCAAATCAATCCTAGGAACCTAAATCTACCATCAATTTCACCAAAAACTCATTAGAACTACATAACCCGAACCTACAATTTTCAGATCAAAATTACCCATCAAAGAAAATCCATCAATTCATCATTTTTAGGTTAGATTAATGTTTCCCCATCATCAATCCATCATTACCCATCAAAATCCAACTCAAATCCTTCCTAAAACGCAAGGAAAACTGACTCTAAAACCCTAGCCAGACCCACATTGTTGCAGCAAAATCCATGCCCAAAATCGCATGAAATGGAAGAGACAGAGTGAGAGAAATACCTTGGCTTATGTGGGGAGTGATGAGGAACGATGGAGAGAGAGAGAGCATGGAGAGAGAGTCAGATTTTGTGGCTGCAAGTCGAAGAACACGAAGAGAGAGAGATGGGAGCCGATGGGTTTCAGTTTTGAAGAAGAAGAGGAAGAGAAACAACGTCGTTCGGCTTGGCTAAGGGAATGAACCAAAACAACGTCGTCTGGGTTAGTGACCGGCTCACACACGCACGAACGACAGATCGCGCACGCATACGACAACAGCTTTCAACATGCAAACGACATGTTGTTTACTTCCACAACTTCAAACGACCTGTCTCCCCCAGACCAAATGACGCGTAGCTTGCCCTTTAACGCTGAACAACCTGTCACCCGACTCTCTTTTCTTCAGATTTTCTTTTCAATTTCAAACCATTTTTCAACACTGAAATTGAATCTAAGTCTCTAAATCATAGTCAAATCCACATTCTTAACATAATTCATCATGGCATAAACAAATCCACATTCTTAACATAATTCATCAAGGAATAAACTAACACTCGAACTTGGTCGAACTCAATACCTTTAACATACATCAAATCTAAATCTCAAAGATATATCATAACCTCAGCGTTCAATAAATAGATCACAGGGTATCACACCATGAATCTACTAGAACTCAAACTCACTGGAACCCAAATATACAGAAACAGATGCAGAGTATGCAAAGACAAATACAGAAAGTACAAAGACAAAATACAGAGACAGAAGATACCCAAAAGTACATATGCAAAAACCAAATGCACAGACTCCCAGATTGACAGAATCGGATAAATGCAGATACTCATGCACATCTCATCAAAAATTTTTCCCAGAGGAACTTGAACTGACACTAGAACAAAGAACAGACTGGATTTAATCTTGACTGACGATGGTGACTGGTCACCGAGCAAAGCTGGGATAGAATTCCCAAGAACAAAAGCCTGATATGTCCGAACATATACAAAGGCACACGAAATCAAAAGAAAAGGGAGTCAAACGACTTCCAACAAAATCACCTGGGTTAAAATATACAATTGCAAATCAACCCTTTGGCAGCCACAAAGAACAAAGGAACGCAGCAGATTCAGGTGTTACATACTAGGATGGCCTGCTGAACCAAAAGAAATTATTCTTAGGATATCCAAATCCCAAGTCTTATTCATAACTCATCCTTAGTTCTCACGCCAATATAATTCATCTTATGATCCTTACATGATTATTCAAGCTCAAATAATGCCAAAAATAGAAATAATCATGACAACAGTCTCCATCCAACTATTCTTTCATTGTACCAGATCTCGAGTATTCCCAAAATTAATGGAGCTGAGTACTACAAGAGTTCATCGTCATACCCTCAACACTCCAAACATTCATACTCCCATGAATACCAAACTATTACATACACCACAGAGTCAAACCTAAACCCTAACAGATCGAACTCTAATGCATAACACAAGCCAATCTCCTGGATTTTCATCTGCCAATCTACTGGAATGTTACATTCCCAATTCTAGCACACAAAATCTTGCGCTCAACTTCCAATGCCATATTCACTTCTAACAAAAATTCTCATGCCATTCTTCTTAGTTATTCTCACAATTTGTCGAATTGATCACTTATCTCCTATCCATCAAATTCTTCTAATTTCCATCACCGTGTACAAGATCCGACAACACCTCACAACCTTAGCTACCCATCGATGTATCAACATATATTGGCAAACCTTCAGAACTCAATGTGTAATCAACACCAAGGTGCTTGTCAAACACCTTTCAACAACTCTTGAGCTCTGTTCGCTTTACTCAAATCATACAACTAACTTCCTGTTTCTTTCCTTCTTCAGAAACAATACTAAAGCATTCTACAGATGAAACCCTTATATAACTACTCTTTCAATTCATAAGGAACCTATTAGGGGAATCTCACCTCGCTAACATGTTCCCCAGATTCATTTTTGAACCTTGAGACTCGGTTGGCATATATCCAGATACAATTCACCAACACGACAACACATTCTTCTTCTACTACTGACATGCTTATCATGCTAACAAAATTCGCTTTGACCTAGCGGCCGAAAGCACACCCGCTATGCAAAGTGATTTAAGATGACTTATCAAGTCAAAAACCCAATTCATACTGAGGGTAACATCATATTCTCCCACATATAACACTTTTATATCAATCTCCAACTCGTACTTATTCGTTACGATCACACAACCCTTGAACTCAAATTTAGCCAAAACATAGCTACCCAGAAATAACAGAACTTTAAAAGATTTTCTAACGAACACCACAAGTTCTACATATTCCAATAGAATACAGAAATATACAGATATTCAAAGGATAGAGATTCAGGAATAGAAAGAATCCTAGTTAATGCCACATCTGAGGCCTAAATCTCGCGATAGATCTAATACCAATTCAGGGATTGACTTCCTCCAACGGAACTACCATAGCCAAAAGGAAACGGGACCTCCTAGTCACTACCCTCAATGGATCCTGAGGCACTAGGTTGTCCTGTCTGGGACTCGATAGCAAGTCGCTGGGGACATTCTGCTATCGTATGCCCTGACTGCCTGCAAAAATAACAGTTACATTTTGGCTTACTGCACTGCCCAAGGTGTTTTCTTTCACACTTACTACACCAAGGAATTGGGCCTTTCCTTGTGCCTCTAACACTCGAAACTCTGTTATGAAATCCGGCTTGCATTCTCGACTGCATCGCACTAACATTTTGACTATTAACATGTTGCCTTGAGAAGGTGTTATGCCCCTGCCCAGGCTGACTACTCTGACCCCGACTCTGATGGCCACCCACTTCTCCTCCAATTCTACTCTTTTTAAAAATTCCCTCTGAGTGTCTCTCATCAACATATTCAATGGCTCTTGTGACCTTAACAATCTTTTGTACTGTTTCCAACCCAAGAGCTGCTATCAATCTAGCATACTCTGGTAATAAACCCTTCTAAAAATTTCTTGCCAATGCCGTCTTAGTACGACATCCCTCTGGTGCATACCTACTAAGATCTCTGAATTTCTCTTCATACTCAGTCACAATCATCCCCTGCTCCTGATGAAATTCATTAAACTCATCCGCTTTCTTATCCCTAATGCTTCGGGGAAGGACAGAAATTACAAGCTTATTCTTAAATTCACCCCAGGAGATGTCACCATGTCCCCTAAAACCATGCCATCATACCGCCGCACGATCGTCTAGAAGGAATACTACATACCTGACCCTATCGGCGTCATCGGTGTAGTTTAATGCACTGAAACAACGCTCAAGTGCAAATATAAAGTCCTGTGGATCCTCCCCTATCGTGCCTTTAAATCTCAGCGGCTTAAGCTTCAAAAAGCTTATCAGACGGGTACCATCATCAACCTCTGGTGCAACTACCGGAGCAACTACTATTCGTTGAACTCCAGCTGCCAGACTAGGAGCAAGTCGCTTAAAACGATCAAGGAACTGAGCAATACAATCGAGAAAGACAGACTGAGCCATAAGCGGTGGCTGAGGCTGAGGTGCTGAAACTGCGACCTCTGGCATATCATGCAAATCATGCTGACCAGCTACTGACTGACTGGTGGCCTCAGCGGACTGATGGCTAGCTGCCTCACGAAGTCTTTTGAGACGTCGATACATAACTACAGATAACAGACAAACATAATGGATATGCAAATGTCAAAATGTAATTATTGCCACAGTACCCAACAAAATACCCCAAACGGTATACCAAAATAAATACGTCAGAGAGATATACGGAGGCAAGTTAGACTCACTTGATCAAGAATACCTAAGCTCCACAACCGATCCAGACAATACAAAACCATGCTCTAATACCACCTTTTTTCACGACCAAAAGTCGAGCCATGACTAGCGTAGAAGCCCGACCCATCTCGCACAAACCTCGGAGTACAGAAACACGTACCCAATTTCAATTTATTAGCCGGCTTGTTATTCATGTTAAAACATTTTACAAATAATAAGTTTTAGAGAAAATAATATTCCCGAATACTAAATATATATAGCCTCATTTTCAAAATACTGAACAAAATATTTATAATAAAAAACAATTTAACCATCATAACAATAAATACAGGACCATAACCCACCACTCGGTGTGAAGCATCTAACAGAACT
>CAODLS013097290.1:0-27293 GCA_948243855.1 Flueggea neowawraea | reverse complement strand
ATGGATGTTTTACAATCATCATCATCAAAATCGAAGTCAACAAAATTTAGATTTTGACAAAAACAACCCAAAATTTACAAATTAGTTGAATGACACATTTTAATTTTAATTTCAATTTTGTGGAATGTCATTTTCTGAATTCTAATTTTTAAAAATGTCATATGTATAAATTGGGAATGTTAACCACTTCTGATTTGTTTTGGCCTCCTCGACCCGCTTCGTTCTTTTCTATCTAGTTTCTCTCTGTTTTCTCTCGATTTCGACTTAAGGTTTTCGTCCTGTTTGTTTTCGCATTTTTCCTCGTCTTTCTGCTGCATTTTCTTCTTCATTGCTAACAGAGGTGTTGTTTGTTATTTTAAGCTACATTCATATTCCTAGTTTTTTGTTAGGTTTTTTAACTCGAAAACCGTATGAAAGGTTCTGCTTCGCATTTAATTGGTTTGTTTTGTTGTTCGATTGGTGTGATTTTTGTTTTTTTATGTCAGTTGCATAATGTAGAAGGAGGCCTCGTGTGTATATGAGCTTTCTTGTAAGTGTAAGAGAGCCTATGTTCCTTTGTTGTCTCCGTATTCTCAACCTAGAAATAAGGTTAACTTTTCGACTCCTGGATCGTCTGAAAAGGTAATTTTTTATTTTCAAGTTGATTCTCATTTTTTTCTTCATTTTTTATGTTGATTAAATCAATTTTTCGTTGTGTTAAGAGAAAGAGCCAGTATGTCCGTACACCGGTTGAAGCGCAAAAGAAAGTTAAGGTTACGATTAAAGACTCCTCTAATAAGGTTAGGGTTTTTTTTATGTTGGTTGATGTGTTTGTTTTGATGATTTCTTGTTTGTTTGTTTTTTTGTTGTATTAAGGGCAAGATCCATTCTGTTTATACTTCTGCTAAATCGCACAGGAAAGTTAATGTTACAATTAAAGACTCCTATGATAAGGTTAGGGTTTTTGGTTTTTAATGTTGGTTTATGTGTTTGCTTTCATGATTTATTGTTGTTTTTGTTTTTTTGTTGTTGTGTTCATGTGCTTTTTGTAGTGTCTTCTTGTTGTTTGATGTTTGAGGTTGTTTACAGTTCATTACCGTAGGTGTTGAAATGTCTTCATAGGTCTTCATTTTAAGATTTTTGAATTCGTTATGAAAAATGACACAAGTTTTTGTTATATTTCGTGTTTTTCAGTAGGTCTTTAGAGGTCTTCATTTTTTTTTTTAAAAAAAAAAGGTCTTAAGTTTTGAATTTTTGAATTTGTTATGAAAAAAGACGCGAATTTTTGTTAGATTTCGTTTTTTAAGTTGGTCTTCAGGTGTCTTCACATGTTTTAAATTCACTTATAAAGTTTTGCCACTTATATATTCCTTATTTTTTCTAAAATTGTTGTCTCAGAAAATGAAATTTGTTGTGCCTTCCTTGTATCACTTTCCTGCGAAGGTCACCTTCAATTTCATGTCTAATTTTTTTGAGTTTTTGAAGAGTTCTTTAAGTGCTACTCGGGTGGAGATGTTCAGGCGTACGTGTTTTGTTTTTTTGCTGGATATGGATAAGATAATGGGTCAGAGGCAGTTGTTCCATTCATTTTTATTGAGGGAGGTGGAATGCAGTGATGATGACATTGTTTGCTTTAAAGTTGGACATAAGATTTTGAGGATTGGGATTGAAGAATTTGGTTTGGTGTCTAGGTTGAAGTGTGTGGGTGATGTTGATACAAGTTCTTTGTTTCAATAGGGGGTGACCTGATGACAAAGTATTTTCATGCCGTTAAATCTGTCAGCAAGGTGTCATTGTTTGATAGGATTAAAGCTAAGAGGTGGGAGAGTGATGAAGACGATGTGAAACTTGGTGTTCTTTTTATTATTCATCGGTTTGTAAATACAAGGAGAGGGAGTAGGCTTTAAGAAAAGATGATTTTGCAATGGTTGATTCTAGTTTGTGTGAAGGGTATCCATGAGGTATTGTAAGTTTTAAGTCAATGTTACAGCCGTTGAAGGGTAAGTTGACGCAGCGGGGTGTGCAACGCGACAAACACCACATTTCATTACCTAGTTGATGGGTTCCCGATTACTTTCCAATGTTGGCTTTAGAAGGTTTTCTTAAGAGTAGATGGTGTTCTTGCTTATAGGGTGGGGACAAGAAATCCAAAAATTTTCAATTGGAGGGTCAGCTGTCAACCTTCATTGGTTGAATTAAAGAAGGCGATATTTGATTTCCCATAGGTAATTTTGTCATTTAATATTTAGTTTGTTTTAGTATTTTCTTATGAAATGTGTTTTTTATAAAAAAAAAATAATAATTCTGTTAATTATGTGTGTTTGTATAGTTGTCAGTTATTAATATGGTTCTTAATGATAGTGAACCAACATCCAGACCTACACCAACATTTAAGGGAAAATCGAAGGACTCCATAGATACACCAACATCTATACCTACACCACCAGTTGTTGAAGCTATTATGGCGAGAAAAGAATTTTTAGTTCTTGATGGTGGTATATCAAAGAAAGTTGATAATTTGTCAGAGAGATTGACAGAGTTATCAACTGAATTCGGTTAGTTCAAGTCTTTTATTGTTGGTGAGCTGTAGAGCCTACGGGAAACGTATGAGAACAAATTTGAAGATTTAGATTTAGCGATTAACGATTTACGTTTTAGAGCTCACATGCTTCGGGAGAATGAGGTAATGTTCTTGTATGTGGTTATAGAGTAGTATCTTAATGTATGATAGGCTTTGTTTATAATAAATGTGTGGTTGATTGTTCTTTTTAACCCTTTTGTTATAGTTTGCAAGAGAGAAAAATGAAAAGGAAGAGGAAAAGGGAAACAAAAAGTCTGCAGATGGTGCTGGTTTGAGGGAAGAGCTTCTTTGTGTGTTTACCGAGGCTACAAAAATTGGGTTTGAGGTAATCATTCTTAATTTATTTGGCTTGCACATCCCTTAGAAACCTGTGGAGACCTATTGGTTTTCTTTTACAGCTAGACCTTTTGTAGATTTTTGTCTTCTACAATTTTACGTTCCACTGATTAGTTGTTGTTAACTTTCTATTTTTTGCTTTCATCTACTTTCAGGCTGTAAATGCATCGAATTTGTCACGACCCAAAATTGGGACCATGACCGGCGTACAAGGAGAACCGTCTATGGAAGCCCGACCCATCTCGCACAAGCCTCAAAGATCATACATCTACCCAAATTCATATTATTAGCCGGCTTATTAATCATATTAAAATGCTATACGGTATTAAGTTTTAGGAAAAAATAATATCTCGAATATTAAAACATAGTTATAATACCAAATACTAAATAAGTAATTTAAATGAAACCGTTAAACAATATTTATCAGATACAAAGCCATAACTCACTAATCGATGTGGAACAACTAACATAACATAACTCGGCCCGGATAATAGGGCACTCACTAAGCGCTAAAGAATCAAACAACAGCTATCAAGATCACCTAAAAAGTGAAGTAAAACAAAAATAGAAAAAAGAGAAGGGGTAAGAATAGTAAGCGGATAACACATCAGAGCAACTCAAGCTCCTCAAAATGGTTTTAAACACATTTTCGAAAACTATCGTATGCACGTATATATCAAATACTATCATATATATATATACACACACACACACTCGTATATATAAATAAATTATTCCAAAAATCCACTTTGCAATCATTTGCAACCAAAATAAACAACATGCAATTACCAGAATTGATTAAATGAAGAAATTAAATAAGGTATTTAATTTTCCAAATCCAAAGTAACCAAAATATTTTTCTCTTCAAATATTTTTCCAAATCACATTTATTTTCCCGAAATATTTCCAGAGAAGAGTACCAAATATTTACAGAGATAAATACTCAGAATATTTCAAAGATAAATTTCAAATTTATTTTCAGAATTGAATACCGAAGTATTTTCAGAGTTAAATATCAAGATATTTTCAGAGAATAAATATCAAAGTATTCTTCAGATATAGTTCCAAAATATTTTCAGAGAGTAGTTCAAAAACATTTTCAGACAGGGACCAAAGATCATATTCATTGAGTTAGCTGAACTCAGTAATAGCCACTTAGGCAAAGATTATCCACTCAGGCACCATGGTATAGCCACTAAGACAAGTATAGGCCACTCGGACACAATGTATAGCCACTTAGGCAAATGATACAACATCTGTGTATCATAACTATGTTACTTCGTAGCGGGGTGTTTCAAATCAAAATGTTTTACTGAAACATTTCAAAAATATTTATATATTCAAAGGCTCAGCAGATAGCATACGGAAACAAAAATATCATTTTCCCAAAAATGATAACAAACTTTCAAACGAAATATTTATTGCAAAAATATTTAGTTTTTAGAAACAAATACTTATTTCAAACAAAATACTCGCACATGAATATTTTCTCAAAATCCAAAACAGAGTGTTCATGGAAGATATCATAATAAATATTAATCATAATATTTATTTCAGAAACCAAAAATCATTTTCAGAGAAAACTGAGTTTCCACAACAAAGGTTTTCACATACGTCAGATCTTAGGATTTCCAATCCATTAATAATTCCAAATTACATACCAAGGTCAACACAACAAAAACATATACAAAATTCGGAGGACACAACCTACATGTCTAAAGTGCTACCACAGACATATCATAAACAAATCAAACATGGTATTGTGGTTGTACCGAAATACTTACAAATGTATATGCAAACCCAAATGCTCAAATAAACCCCAAAAATTCATTTCGCGTCAAATTCTAACATAATAATTCAATTATTACACCTCGGTGTAAAAGTACAATTTGGTCCCCGGGACTTTGAAAAATTACCAACTAGTCCCCAAAATATCTCATTTATATTTTGGTCTCAAATACCCAAAATAACATATTAGTCATCATAGACTCTCAAAATATCTAAATTAATCCTCAAACATATGTAAAATTATATTCTAGTCCCTAAATGGCAAATATATCATTTAGTCCTCAAAATGACAAATTATCCAAATAGTCCAACTTTCAATTCAACTGATAGATATCGAATCTAAACACCAACATTGATCACATTCAACATCATGAACATGAATCCACAATTGATTTCTCAAAAACAACTCTAAATCTCCAAGAATTAGGCAAAATCCGAACCTAACCCTAGCCCATTCAAAACAACATCAAATCTCGTGATTGAATTCTTAAATCATATTTATCTAACCTCAAAAAATCATAATCTAACAACCCTAAGTATCCATTTCAACAGAATCATCCGAAATCTGAAACCCATTTCAAATTCGGCCTAAAATGAAATCTTGATATTAATGCATGAAATGAACGAAAAGAAGGGATTAGAAGCACAATATTACCTTCAAAGATGTTGTGGAATGATTGAGGAACATTGGGGAAGTGTTTTGGACGGATTTAGAGTGATTTAGAGTGAGAAAGAGGAGTGAGAGCCGAAGTGGTCGGGTATGAGGGTATATATAGACCCTTTGCCCAAAACGGTGTCGTTTCAAAACTTTCAGCACAAGATAGCACATTAACGTGCATTTCATACTCCTCTACACACGTTATAAGCCTTCAACGTGCATTGCAGGTTGCACAACGTGCGTTGACGGAGGTTTTTGAAACCCAAAAATTTCATATCAATGATCAACATGCGTAGATGCCCTCCAACGCACTTAGACGACCTTCCAGCCATCCAACCTTCTATTTAAATATTTAACGTGCATTGCTTGACTCTAACATGCGTCGACAACCTCCTCAACGCATTTCATGCAAAATTTCTCACCTTTAACATGTTTCTAACTTAAAAACACAAACTCCAACACTTTCAGAACAATTCTAACTCTCCAAACTTATCATACATCATCGATAGACATTCATATACATCAGAACATCATCTCGGACATCTAGATTCAAATTAACATCGAAGAAAGTTCAATCAAAATTGAACAGGGTTTGACAAAGGCCTTATCAAAATTGAATGAAAAGCTACAGAGAGATTCATCAAAAGGAACGAGATATTACAGAAGGAAAAGCCACATTCAATTAATTTAGAGGGGCATTTGGGTGAAGACTTTGATGTTGATGATTTCTTTAATGACCTAGGTCGAGAGGTGCATCAGAATGTCATTGTTGAACCTGTAGAGAAGAAGCAGGTGAAGAAGAAGAAGAATGAGACTGTAACTGGTAACGTCGAGGTTACTACTGCTGGTGGGGTAAATACACCAGTAGCTGATGTGGCAATTTCATGTATGGAGATTGTGCAGGAAACAAATAAGGATAATGAGACTCTAACTGGTGACGTTGAGGTTACTGTTGATGGTGGGGTAGATGCACAAATAGTTAATATGGTGGTTTCATGTATGGAGGTTGTGCAGGAGAAGGAGAAGGAGACTCCAACTGGTGACATTAAGGTTACTTCTGCTGGTGGGATAGATGCACCAGTAGCTGATGTGGTTGTTTCATGTATGGAGGTTGTGTCATTCTCTCCAAATGTTGTAATTCCATTTCTGTAAAAGCTTTCAAAGCCCAATATTAAGCCGTCGTATGTGTTGAAGTTTCCTTTCATTAACAACTTTGGCAGTGTGGGGGAGTTCATTGCTATTGATGAAAGGAAGAAGCTTTTTAGGGGTGGATTTCCATTGAATTACAAATTTGATCAGTATTTTCAATTTTATTATACTATAATGATTGATTTTAATAATTTGTTGGAAGGTACAAGAGTTGAAGTGGAGAAGTAGGAGTACATATTGGTTTTGTTCATTTTTTTCCTGTGTATTGTTATTTTTTTTATTTTTTTCTTGATTTGTTTTTGTTGTTGCAGGGGAAAATTTGAGCATTTATCTTAAAAGAAACAAGATGATAGAGTTTTCACTAAAACTATTGATAATCTTGACACTATATTCGACTTTTCTGTGGAAAAAATAAGTCGAAGGACATGGTTTTTTGATTTGGTACACCTCGGGTGTGGTTGTCCTCATCGGTTTGCATTTTTCACTTTTTTCTACACTTTTGAATAGTTTTTGTAGTCATTTTTATGTAGTGATATTCTATATTTTTTACCCTTAATGCAACACATCAATGTTGTCCTTCACTACATCCAGAAAAAGCAAAAGTATGGCCACTGTAAAAAGACTTTCACGACAACGGATGATCTTTTCGATATCTACTTGCAGCAGTGGCATTCTTTTTATAAGAGTCTTGAAGCGGATTCAAGGAATTTGTGTTTCCAACTTAATGATGTCGTTGGATATTACATAAAAGGCAATCGATTAAAATGTTGCATGCCTTGAAAAAAAGTGGACGACTTGTTGATGCCTGTAAATTCAGGTGGTAATCATTGGATGATGCCCCACCTATCGTTCCCAAAAAGTAATATCTATGTTTATGATTCTATTCGCAATGAGGGGCACGATGCATTTGTCAAGGAAGAGTTGGAGCGTTATTTTGTTATTCTTTTATATTTTCTGGATATTGTAGGTGTTTGGTCTCATAAAAGTTACAATGGCAAGTTTGGCAAAGCACTTTAAAGATCTTCAGAAAACCTTTTGAAGACCATGAAGACCTTCAAAATACCTTTTTTGTCTAGTTATGCAGATTTTACATATTACTTAAAAAAAGAATATTCTTGCAATACCTGATCAAATAATTTTTTTGTAATGATGTTTTATGTAATGTAAATGAATGATATGCTTATTACATGTATTTTGTTGGTATATTTGTATGTGATATTATGTTGTGTTTTGGTTGTCCACACATTTCATAATGAATTTATGTGATCTTCTCTAAGCATGACCTATACCTTCTCTTTTTTCGGTCTTTCGACTTTTGGCTTCACAACTGGCTTTTTCACTTCTTCTTGCATTACTTCTTTTGGTATTTCGATTTTGTCTTGTGTTTAAATTTGTTGGACTACTATTTGGTATGTTGCTTTTAGTGTATCATTTTTGTAGTAATTTAAGCAGTATTCATAAGGATCCCACAGCTTTGTGTGTATTACAACCACAACATGGACGCATAGAAGTTCATCCGTTTGGAATTTCCTGCACGTGCAAGTTCTTTGTTCCATATTCACAGTGAATGGCTTGTTTTCATTGGCTACTTTGTATATGTAGTCAGAAGTTGGTTTAGCCTGCAGTTTACACTAAAAGAATTATGTGAGCGTCTGTGTATCACTTATGTCCACTGTGTTGACGTTCAGTAGGCCTTCTGAAGACCTCCTGAAGACCATGAAGACTTCCAAAAAACCTTCTGAAGAACTTCAAAATACCTTTTCAAGATCATAAAGATCTTTTGGAGGCCTTGAAGACTTCCTGAAGGCCTTTTGAAGACCATGAAGACTTCTAGGAGACTTGTAAGACGTGATATAAAAAAATAGATGATTTTCACATATTTTAAGGAATTACAACAAACTTACTGTTAAGTTTCCTGCTCACATAAATGTTTTAAAAATTTTGGCAAAAATAAATCTTTTAAAAATGATATTGTGATTTTTTGGTGTCAATGTTATGACTACGTTCATTGCTAATGTCTTGAACTTATAGCTCCATTCTTAACATAAGGCTTTTAATGCTTCAAGTAGTGCGGTTATTGGCAACTCACGTGCTTTGTTGTTTGTTGCATTATGTGATTCCGCTATGTTTGAAGTCATTGCTTGCCTTCTATTTTCCTTTGAGTAGAGTGCTGCCCATTTTTTAGGAGTGAATTTGTTGAGATAAATGCCAAATCTTACATCCATGTGGTCAAAGTTGTTGCATGTTGTACATGTAGTGCTTATGTGTGTATGCTTTTGTTGCTCCAAAAAAAAGAATTTTTGCAACTCTTCTTGATTTTTTTGTACTTCATTTTGATGTTATTCAGCAAGTGGTAGACTCAGTAGTAGTGCCCAGCCTCTGGGTAGACTTTTGCTGCTGCATTTGCTACACTGTCATGTCTAATTGATATGATACACATTTCAGGTCTGTAACTATAAACTTGCCTGAATCTTTCAAAAACCAGTTGTATGAGTCATTATTTTTTGAATCTACAACAACAAATGCTAGTGGAAATTTTTTTTTCAGCTGCATTACATGTGCATGTTGAGATTAATGTTCCCACATATGCTGCTTTTAGAAAAGCTCTGTCAACTACCACTTGTGGTCTGCAGTGTTTCCACCCTTCAATTAATGATGACAGTGCAAAAAATATGTATAAAAATGACATGCACAATCAAACGAATTTTTGTCAAAACATGTGGAGACCTTTCGTACATTTCTATAGACTTTAGTGTATGTGAAGTTTACCTATCTTTTGTTGTTTTCAGATCTGTGAATGTTCCTGGATTTGTTTTCTTAAGCATGTAAAGGTATGCAGGCAGATCTTTGTATGAGTCCGACGGTTTTCCTAGCACTTGTTCAGTTATTTTTTCATTGGTACTTCATACCTTGTTGTAGGTTATTTTAATACCATATTTGTTGTGTACATCTTCTTGAATGTTTAGGGGTCCATAATATGACTTTGTTTTGTGTATTTCTCCTTGATTACACTTGAAAGAAATGATGATGTTGCTTGTCGCGGTTCTCTAAACCTTACTTCAAGTGGACATATGTGCTCATTGTGAAACTTCCTCACCTTGAAAGCCTTTGTGTTGAAGACAGATGATGCTTTGAATGTCCAACTGTAGTTTTGGTCTATGCAACTTACAAAATAGTTTTTGCTACAAGATTTGTATACTTTGTAGTTGAAGTGATTTAACAAAGCATAGTGGCTAATAGCATTTTTAGCAAACTATTTGTTGTTGAAGATATACCGCTCAATTATTTTCTATCCACTTTCATATTCATCATCATCAATGCTGCTATTCTTGTTGTCTTCGTCACTTTCTGGCTCTAGGTTTTGAATACATCCTTTCCAATGTTGGATGTTATTTGTAGCATTTATGGTAGGTATGTCAATCTATTTTCCTCCGATGTGGTTGTTGTTTCTATGTCCGCCTCTATTTCCATAAGGTCCGTTAGAGGGATCATATCCCAACAATCTATGTCATCTTGGTTATTCTGAATTATTGTAAAGCATAAAGGATATTTGATCACATTTGCTTCTTGTCTTTTGAGCTCTATGTAAAATGATAGGTTGAGGTCATTTTCTATGGGAATAGTAGGCAGTCTTTTTGTATCTTATACACAATGTTGAATTTTGTGTGGAGACCTTTCAAATTGAGGTTGTCCGAGATAACTTTACATAATGTGTCATAGTTTATAGTGCAAGGCAGAAGTATTCCAACAACTTTGTGGTCCTTGAAATTTTTATTTTCATCCCAAATCCCACTGTGTTGTAGTATTACTTGTATGATATCCATTTTTCCTGTCATTAATGCTCACACGAAAAGTTAGCACAAACATTTTCAAGGAAAATTAACACGTTTAAAGACCTACTAAAAACCTTTGGAAGACTTTCGGAAGACCTACTGAAGACCTTGTGAAGACCTTAAGACCCTCAGAAGACCTTGAGTCCCTCAGTAAACCTACTAAAGACCTTACGAAGAAATTTGAAGGGCCCTCTAAAAACCTTCCTAAAGACCTTTGAAAGACCCTCAGAAAACCTTTATGAAGACATTATGAAGACATTTAGAAGACCTTTTCAAATAGCTACTGTCATGACCCATTTCTGGACCAAAACTAGCGTACAAGAAGAACTGAACCAGAGGTCTGGCCCATCTCGCACAAGCCTCGGAGATACAAACATTCTATCCAAAATATTCGTTTATCAAACATTTAATGAATATAATACGATATATAAGAAAACAATATAAGTATGTCATAATAGTATCAAAATAAATATAAAACCATTATAGTAAAATCATTATCCAAAATACAAAACAGTGGCCCAGTATCCTAACAGCAACCCGATGTGGAATTCTAATAACAGAACAAAAGTAAAGCCCGAATAAGGGGGCACTCACTAGTGACAAGGATGTCTCACTGGTGTCCAAGTGCCAACTAGATGTTAAACATCAAAATATACCTGAAAGATAAGTAAAAGAAATATACAAGAAAGAAAATGGGGTCAGAACCCAGTGAGGAAACAACACTCCAGATTGTCTCATACGAGCCTCACAAAGACCGTTTGAAAACCATTCAAAAATACCACACACATATATACTAATATAATATAGTATACACACTACATATTTAATAGCTTTCAAAAATCATTTTTCCAAAATGTTCGCATCCAGAGTAGATATCATGTTGTCATACCATATCAGAGTATATATACATATATCAGAGTCAGAATATGGGACCAAAACAGACAAAATAATAATGTGGACTCCGTCACCAGACAGAATAGAGCATGTATCTAGCCGGATATACGATCACCCATTTACCCTAGTAACTAGGGCCTTGACAGAGCATTGGTATACCAAAAGCTACATACCCCGTAGCTAGGTGTCCCATATCAGAATATTATATACAAATAATATTAACAGACAAGCATGCAGAACATGTTTTCCAATATTTTACATAAGAATATATATACTAATATATATTATATATCAGAATAGAACGTTGGTTATTAATAATCACATAAGTCTGATTATTAATTAACCAAATAATTATTAGTCAGATTTCATGTCATATCCCGTCACAACAAAAGCTATATAAAGTTTGAAGACACAACCTATATGTCTGAAGCTGTCATTTCACTCACATGCTATCCAAAGCTGACACTCTAGTCAAACCCCATTAGGTGATAGATCGTGCTGGCAGGAACATCAAGCTAGAACAGATACATTCATAACAGATATCAGAAGATGATGCTCGTACTGTGACGATACCGAATGCATGATATGCATATGCAAATGTAGACACTCGTTCGGCGACAAAAATCCTATTTCTGTTAAAGATCTAACACCGAAACTTCAAAAATTAGAATCTACGCAAAATTTTTGTTGAGTCCCTCAAATTTTATAAAATTACCTTTTAGTCCCCGGGACTGGCAAATTACGGATTGGTTCTCAAAATTTTGAAAAATTATAAATCAGTCCCAAAATATTCTCAAATTACTAAACAATCTTCCAAAAAGTCAGAATCTCCAAATTAGTCCTCTAACTCTCAAAAATTGTAAATCAATCCTTAAAATGTTAAATATCATATTTGGTCCTCAATTTACTGAAAATTATGTAAAATTACAGTTTTGTTCCTTTTGACAGAATACTACGTCAGAACGTCCCAAATCTCAAACCAACTGAAACCCAACGTTCTAACCTACCCACATTGCCTCTAATTATTCCTTTAAACATGAATCTAACACCCATTTCATCAAAAACCCACATTTTTCATTAAACCTGAATTTACACATTCAACAAACCAACATACATCCATTCTCCTCCAAAACACCAAACCGACATGCATCCATTCTCCTCCAAAACGCCAAACCAATCACAATTTTGGCCTCCCGTAGGCTAGATACAACAACAAACAACAGAAATCTAACCCACATTCATCAAGAACAAGTCAAATCCGAAACCTTAGCTCTAACAAACCCATTTTCGTTCAACAAGCCTCCAACAACAATAAATGCATAAAATGGAAGGAAAAACCAAGATAGATTGATGATCTTACCTCAAGGAAGGATGAAGAAGTGTTGGAGGATCAAAATGGGAGGGATTTGAGTGTTTTAGAGAGAGAAATGACGGAGAAAAAGTGATAGAACCGAATGGGGTCGAATGTTTTTATAGAAAGAACCATGCAAAACGGCGGCATTTTGATGATTTCACCTAATTTTTTCAAGATAAGGGTTAAGACACGACCATGTCTCTGATCGTGTTGTGCCATGTTGAAGAAAAACTCAAAATACGACCATTTGAAGGAAGACACAGACGACTTTGTGGAGGACACGACCTTTCTGTACTTGTCTTGGCCTCCCAAACGCGGTATGACCCCTTTTAAAACATGATCAAATGGCTGACTATGGCCACGTCCATGTACCCCTCAAACACGACTTCTCTTGCCCGAAAACACCTCATTCGATCGCTCAATCGTTCCACAAGATCAAAGGCTCATAATCCAACTTAAATCCATCAATTTTCACCTCTCAAAACACCAATTCAATAGTTCAAACACCAAATCAAATATTAAAAGCCAACATACCCACACTCGAATACCATCGAAATGGGTTAGCTACATACTAAAGCCAGACATAGTGTACAATGTTTTTTCCCATTTTTTGATGTTTGTAGACCTCTGAACTGTACATAAAATCAGCAAAAAAAAATGTTGAATGTGTTCAAACATGTATATCAATGTGATCTGATTAGCAGTGCAACATTGTCGATGAGTTTTAATGCTGTTGTTTTCTCGATTTCTGTTTGATATATGATGAAGATCAGATCGTACCTATTTCTTGTGTTTGCTTTGTGTCGTTGAGTTTGTTTCTTTGATTTGATTACAGTTTGAATGTGATTGACGCTTGTTTTGGTGGTCGATCGTAGCTGTTAATGAGAATTTTAATTAGCTTGTACTTGAAACTGTATTATAAGTTTTACAAGAATGAGATATGGACTTACATTACATGTTTAGGAAGTATTAGAAATCGTGATTTCGGTCTCCAAAATCTACTTGTATCCGCTCCGTGTTTTCTGGAGATTTTCCCGTTGTAGTGTTTGAGTTGAAGAATCTGTTTGAATTTGTTTAGTGCGTTTATTGCCTCTTTTATATATCTGGTATTTTTTTAATAGGTTTGAAGCGTGTTTCCAATTTTGGGAATGTATTTGGGTTATGGAAATTTTTAATTTCTGTATTTTAATTTAAAATAAATGTGTGATTTTTCCAAAATTTTGGCCATCATATTTTTCAAATAATATCTAATTTTTCAGGTTTTTTTACAAATTAAAAGTTTGGACAGTATTTTTATACAAATTAGAAGTTTGAACACTATTTTTACCAGTTAAAAAAAACAGTAATTTTACAACTAAAATCTAACTTAAGCATACACATCTATTATACCTTGTTTAGATTTGTGTAAAAATCACAATAACTAAATTAGATTTGGACTAACTTAAATTGTTGTTGTAAAAGAAAATGTTGTTTTAAAAATTACTATAGTTAAAATTAAATGATTGTTTTAAAAAAAATGCAGTTAGAGACAAAACTATTTTACAGTGTAGATAAGAATTATTCTTGTAAATTATTTATGTAATTAAATTACAAATAAAGAAACATATATGAATATTAAATTATTAATGTTTTTCATATAATATTTATTTTAATTTTATATATAAATATTATTATTATAATTAGTTAATACATTGCATAAAAATTGTTCGTAAAAAATAAAATTTAAATATAATATAATTTTTTCAACTTTATAATAAAATATAAAGTGTTGTGCTTGAAAGTAGTTTTCAAATACCTACTTAGTCAAAAAGTTGTTTTCACTAAAAATTATGTTGCCAAAAGTTGTTGAATTTTATCAAACACCTAAAACTATAGTTGATTGATAAAAACTGTTGTAATTTGCGCAAACAGCAATACCAAACGGACCTTTAACAGAGCTATTGGATTCCCTAGTACAATGATTAATATCACCGACAAATACAAGGGTAACATATGCTAAAGTATAAAGTCATCCCAACATTAAAAGATCAAGAGTTTAATTTTTAATGCTTGTACATTAAATTAATTATATAAAAAATACACTTGATGTTTTTTTTTCTATTATAGTAAATAGTAAAAAGGAAAAACTCTTTTTTTTTATTATTTTTTTGAAAGACTTATTTTTAGTGGAAATTACATCCTATTCAATCTTTTCAAAACATATTGCACTAATGTAGACGTTTTTAAGTTATTTCATATTAAGGTAAACTATTTTCACTTAAAGACAATTTCTAATTAAAATTTATGTAATAGACAATTGACGTATTAAGAGAGAGTACCCATCCCCACAAAACACGTCTCTCCACAAAGTCGCCACCATTACTCTCTCTTTCTCTTCCTCTCTCTCTCACACACACACTGTTACTTTAAAATCAACGTAAAAACCGAACCCTATCCCTTTTATTTTCTTATCAGACGAACAAACTGCCCAATCTCTCCTATCTTTGCCACTTGAATCTGGAAAAATTCTACCACCTAACGTTTTCTGCACATCTTCCTTTCTTTATTTTTTTTATTTTTTGATTTTCTTTCTTCTCTTCTCTATGATTGCATCTACTAGAGTAGTGGTGGTGGCGGTTAATCGACTGGTTTTGGAAGATTGGGATTTAGGTTTTGTTTTGTTTGGTTTTTGAGCAGATCTGATTTGCATCTCCTCTCCTCTCCTCTCTGCCGCCATTAGCTTGTCCCGATCTCGCCTCTCCGGCGTGATGTGTCGATCTCGCACTTCTGCTTCAGTCTCTATCACAATCTCGCTCGTCCAAACTCTGTTCCCGAAGAGATCTCAGGTGGTGGGTGGCGAATGGTGAAGGAAGAGGAAAATAGAGAGATTGCATAAGGAGAAAGAGAGGATGAGATGGAGGAAAGGAGAGGCAGTGGGAGGAGGACATGGAGGCAGCAAAAGGAGAGGGAGGGTCGGTTTGCCAATACATTTTGTGAGTTTTTGTTGCTTGGAATTGGGTTGTTGTTTTTGCTTAGTTGGGATTCATATGTTAGAATTGTGGTATATTCGAATCATATTTAAGGTATAGTTTGAGTTAAATTTTTTATACTTATATTTTTTCATACTAATATTTTTTTATTATTATAAGTATATTTTAAGTTAATGTATATTGGAATATTATTGTGTGTTTTTAGTTCAAGAATTTTTACTGTATTTTTTAGTTTGTATTAATATTTATTAGAATATTATTTACTTGATATTTATATTGTTGTTTTAATATCATGTAATATCTTTGGAGGTTTTTTGTAATATTGAAATAATAATGCACATAATAAACATAAATATTCATATTAAATAAAATTAAATAATAATACGACAATGAATATCATTGAGATAATACATTCAACAACGAATATTTTTGTAATATTTGATAAATATACATGTATTGTGAAGTTAAAAATCTAACGAATCATACCTCAAATAAAAATCCAAAGAAAAAAAAATAGAAAACCTAATAGTCATTTGAATAATAAATAAATATATATACATAATGGTTGTCATGCACTGATTAGATATTTATTTAAAATATGAATCTTAAAAATGTGCATGTCTGTAACGTTAGAATTTTTTTAATTTAATTTTTTTCTTCCAACCTTTGTGGAGCAGTTACATTTGTTTAAATTTGTATATTTAATTGGTTAAATGTTTCTTTCCTTCTCTCCAACTTTATAGGGACGATATAGTTTTGTCTTCATGTGTTAAAATCCCTTGGAGTTAATTACTCAGTATGCCATATTGAAATTATTATTTTTTAATTATGTAATTTTAATTTTTATAATTATATGAATAACACATTTTAAACTTCAATATTAAAAATAACTAAGTCTTCAAACCCAACTTTTAAAAATGCCACATAAATTTTCATATAAATTTTAATTTTTTGTTTTATTTTCTGAAAATTTTCTCTCGTAAGTTTCTCTCTTCTTTCCCCCTCTCTTTATCTCCCTCTTTCTCTATTCTCCTCTCAAACCCTAGCCACCATTCATCTCCTCTATCCTTTGTCTCTGACCGCCACCCTTCCTCACCTTCTCTGACCGCTTCTATTTTCCTCTCTCTCGCTCCTCTTTGTCATCTTCTCACTTCCAGTCCAGATCCGATTTGTCTTGTCGCTCTCGTCGTCTCCTCTCATCATTTTTTGTCTTCGTCTCCTCTCCATCGCTACTCTCACATCTTATTGATTTGTCTCTCCTCTTCCTCTTCTGTCTTCGTGGTCTTGTTTAGTTATGCTCTGCTTCGCTCTTGTTCTTCTTCGTCTCCATTATTCTTCGTCTTCTCTATCTTCGTTCTTACCAAAGAGAAATTTACTGTTAAGTTTGGATTATTGGAGACATTATTAAAAAAATATAATTAAATGTATAGAAAATAAATAAGTGAGCTATTAATTCAGAATTTCATGAATTCTTTAGAGACCTCCACTAGAGACCCCTGGAGACCATTTGACACTTTCAGTAGAGACCCTATAGACTTTGAAGACCTCTAGTAGAGACCCTTGGAGACCATTGAAGATCTCCAGTGTAGACCCTTAGAGACATTTTTTGTTTGATTTGATTTTCTCGTGAAAAATCAATTTCTTACAAAACTATCATTTTTAAAAATCAATTTCTCTAATCTAATATTCTTTTAAATTAGTTTTTGAGATCACATTTTTTAAAATTAGTTTGCTAAATTGTTAAAAAGTGTGATTTTCCCAATCCTTATTTTTAAAATAAATGGGCCTCTCTCGTTCTACTCCCAGAACCAAGTTCCAACCGGGCCGGCCCACATATACAGCCCGGGTACTACCCTCCTCTCTTCGCCTTCGCGCTGCCGTTTCACCGCAAAGCTTTTTGTTTCCTGGCTTTTCACTTTCAGTCACTCCGTCTGAAACCTTGGTTTTTTCATTTTATTTTTATATATCATCGTTAATAATTTGGCCTCGAAGCAACATATCTGTTCTTCTATATACGAAATGGTGGAAAGGAAGCTGTTCAAGACGAAGCTGTGCGTATTGTACCAGAAAGGTCGCTGTAACCGCCACAACTGCTCTTTCGCGCATGGAAACGCCGAGCTTCGACACTCCATGGTCACTTATAACGGTACTTCCCTTTCATTCTTGCTTCGCTTCATTACTTATTTATTTTTTAATATAAATTGAACTTCTCTAATTTTGTTTTAATGGCACTCCCTTTTACATTATCACGTTATTCTGGTTTTTTCGATTAATGCATTTTTTTTCTTAATTTGTTTGGTCATGGTTAAAATTTTAAATTATTATTGATGGTTGAGATTGAAGGGATGGTGAAATTTGTGTGGTAGATGATGGTAGCTCTTGGTTGCTCTGTATCAGCTGTGTGGTATGTGGCTTTGATGTCAGCAAATGAATGGGTTAGTGATGGGAGTAGTAATTTCGCTTATCTTGATCCGAATGCAATCTGCAAATTATTTGAGAGAGACAGATGGCCTTCGTGATTTTCTTTTGGAGTTTGTTGCTCTCAATGTTCTTCTGTAATGCGTCTCATATACATCTTGTCAACGATTCGTTCTTTGCAAATTTCTTAAATGTATATTGATTGAGCTTATTTTGTGTAATGATTCATGAAATTCTCAAGCATGCTCTCTGCCACATTCAATATTTTTGTTTTACTGGAGCTTGTCTTTCCGTACCATTACATGTTACTTCTTGAATGACATTGCTAAAGACGTTCTAAACGAAGGAATTATGCAGTTTTATGACTGTTCTTTTCCTTCATACGGGATTTGTTTCTTAGTTAATATGGCACCTAGAAGAAATTTGTGCCTCCAAGGATCATATTGTATCATATTTGTTATCTATCAGTAGCAAGACCAGAAATGTGATTATTCTTATCCAATCCTACAACAATGTTCCAGCATTGTCCAGCAATAAATATTCAGGTTTCTGTTTCTATTCTTGGTATGGAAGGATAGTTTCTATGGCCCATTTGGATTTGGAAAGCAAGAACTATTCATATTGATGAATATGTTACTCAATTTGTTTCCTGTGATGGTGAGCCTGATTATCATATATGGTCTTCTGCTTGCTTTGACTTGCTGAAAGAAAAAAAATATTACAAGTTGTCTTGCTGAAAATTATTCTCTTTCCTTCTAGATAACCGAGACAGTCGAGGTATTGACCTGAGGAATAAGCTTGATAGGAGAGTCTCTCCACAGAGAATGCATTCTCCAAGTAGAGATATAAGAGGCCGTCGTACCTTTCGTGGTCAGCAGCCGTACCTTTGTTGGATTTTTTTTTCCGTATTTTATCAATTGCTATGGAATAGCTGGTCATGTGCGTAGACGCATGGTTATGTGAATACTTTTTTGATGTCTTTCAATAATTCATATATGTTAGTTTAATATTAATGACATTGATTCTTTATATCCTACTTTGTTGTCTGTGTTTCAGCTTTTAGTCCTTTGACATCCCTTGAGAAGAACAGGTATGTAATATTGTGAGTGGTATCGTTTTTTTTATTGATCTTTAGGTGTTTCCCTTTTGAAAGATTGTTTGTGCCGTATGGACTTTGTTTATTGCGTCTAACATAACGGTTCTATAAAGTTCTGAGCTTTTTTATTGGAGTTGTCAGTTAGGAAAAAAGTCCCAATAAGGCAATAGTTCTTAATTGATTTATGAATTTGCTGGTGTTCTTTATTTTTCTATTATTGCTTTACTTTTTTCGCCTTATGCAGTGGAAGAAAACGTAGGAAAAGACAAGAGTTGGAAGGACAAAGTGATTTGTCAGGGAGTTTGAAAATATCAGATGGGGCAGAAGATCATATAAAAAGCACTCATCAGGACTATAGAAGTGTTCTTAAGGAGCAGGTTAACAGCCTATGGTCAATACTGTTCAGCAAATTTTTTCATCTTTGAGTGACTCTATTCATCTTTGTTTGTTGCTCTCTCTTTCATAAACTTAATGTTTTATTTACTTTTTGGAACCATTTGCATCTAAAAGAAATGCAGTCAAATATTGATGTTCTTGATCACCGAAAATCTCAATTAAAGGTCGTCAATCCCTGTAGTCCTTTTTGATCGTTCAAACTAAGTATGCAATGACTCCTTAATTATCCGTTTGAATCTTGAACAATTCTTTTAACCTTCTATATTGTTTGCCTGTTGCTAGATTTAATTAGGTTATAGCACTGTATCTTTTGTGTTATTTCTTTTCATGTTTTCATATTATCAGGGCTCTAGTAGGCATTGCTACTTGGGCTGTTGTTGTTAAAATACCACCTCCATTGCTCCAGAAAGCAGCATATATTCAACACATTGAATTTTTTCTGCTTTTTTTTGTTTTTTTTTTCCTTGGAGCAAAATATTTAATTTGGCCAACAATATGCCAAACAGCGATGCCAAATAGGACATAAATTTTTTGATATGTTTCAATTTTTAGGGCATGTTGGGTTGAATATTCTGCATGCTAAAGTATAAACTTAAGCTTCACAAATGAAGTTAGTAATTATGGAATCCCATTGCAGTATTATCCTCACTTTGCCTTGGGATTTACGGCGTTCTTGTAATATTGGAAAAGAGCATCCATTATCATAAAATGTAAACTTAACATGGAGTGCAAAAAACTTCTTTCAATTGGCATGAACACTGCAACGATTCTGGCTTTCTATCTTTTTTTTTTTAATTTATTTTTTTAATCTTTTGATGTTAAACCTTCTTTTGAGAGATCAAGGGGATTTTTTAGGACTAGTTTATGTCTCGGCTAAACTTGGACTAGTTATTTGAAACTAGGCGTGCTTAGATTTTTCTTTGGGCGGGACTTCAAGAACATTCTAACGTTATTATTTGAATTCAAGAAATCACTATTACATGGTTTTGGACTAGATATGAGGTGTTATATGAGACATCTGTTGGGAATATGGCATATTTTAATCACTTTGTAAATCATCTGTGTTGACACATTAACTTTACTTTTGAAAATTTGATCATAATCTGATCTTTAAGTAATGATTTGCCTATGATATTTTAAGCACTTTTTTGGACAAAAAATTGAACTACCCCTTTCCCCCTTGTTTTGTGTTTTTTCTTAAGATCTTAGCTGAAGAGAAAGATGAAGAAATACGCACACTTACTTCTAGAATTCAGGAGCTTGAAGCTCAGTTGGCCAAAGAAAAAGAAGATTCTAATAGGTATATGCAAGATTTTACTGTCTTCTATCTATCATGAATAATTTCATTCTTCTTGATGCATATAGTTTTCCATCGTTGCAAATTTTAGGACTATTTCAAATCTGAAGAAGTTTGTCAAAGCATATAAACGCTTTGTGCGTGCTCAAGAAGAATTAAAAAGGTAAGTTCTTGTTTGTCATTATTTCTCTGGTTGCTTTTATGAGTTTTTTTTCCCTCTGACTACTAATTTTTCTTTTGGGTTCTTTGATATGATATTATGTTCTTTTTGACAATTGGTAATGTTCAAAATTGTTATCTTGTGAAATGTAAAGGTCACAAATTCGGCTTCAGAAGTTAGGGGATCAACTTGGATCTATTTCAACTACTACTGGAGGAGATGAAGAGGATTCAAGCATGAATATTGTCAGTGACAGTGAAGGTCGTTGCACAATCAGCCCACAAAACGATGCGCTTAATAAGTCTCCCTCTAGCAAGATGAATCTGGGCATATCAAAACGAGGTGAAAATATATTTTTGTGTTTCTATATTGAACTTTGATAGGTTTAAGATTAGAGTGGACTAATATTAGTTATTAATATAGTCATTAGTTCTGTTTTAGTGGAGTATTTCAGATGGGTTTGAGGTGGCATAATTAGTTATAACATTAGTAGTATATAAAGGAGTAAGGTGGGAATGAGAGGGATAGTCAGGAATTAGTATTGAGTGTTTGTTTCGGCCTTTGGCTTGGGAGAGTGGTAGCCTTAAGCTACTTTGAGAGTGGTAGCCTCAAGCTACTGGTTACTGATTCCTAATTGTTACTGATCATTGTTGTCTTGCTTCCTATATTCAATAAAAATCATTCTATTTTCAGTATCATTTCTATTGTTCTTGAGTTGTGTTCAGGGATCCTATCAAACTTCTGTTGGATTTTCTGTTAGAAGCATCAAAATTTAATATTTACTTGGCTTATTTTCTTATTTGGTGGAAAATATATGGATTGTGAATTTGTGACTTCACTTGATATTCTACACTTGATAGAAGCTCCTTATTCCCTTTTTTTTCTGATTGAGATATTCTACACTTGATAGAAGCTCCTTATTCCCAGCAGCCAAGTGTTTATAATATGATACCAATCTGGATTGAAGAAAAAGCTGACTGAAGAAATTAACTGAACAGAGAATACTGACCCAATCAACTGGAATTGGACCAATTTTATTGGCTAACTAACAAAAGAGGATTCACTGACATGAAAATGTTGGAAAATCAACTGAAATTAAATTGATTTTATTGGGGTTGCCAAGTGATGTTGCGACTTGTATGTATTCATCATCCGATTCTTTGGAATTTTTGTCAGTTACTTGATTCATTGCATGACCTATATGGGACCTTGTAGTGAAGATTAAGATTATTAAATTATATTGGAGAATTTTGGACCTTGGAAAATTTGAGTTTTATCTTCCTCAACTTGATCGTTATTTTTTAAAAAGTTTTCTTCTCTTCAGGTTAGCTTCACTGTTTATCTTCCTTCTTATGCAACATAAGATGGAATATAGTCTAGCAAACTCCTATATTTGATTGTATGTTTGTTTTGACTTATATCTGGTTTATATGCAATTTGATCAATGATGGAGAATGTCAACCTGAGAATGTAGAAGGGAGAAACGTTCTCAGTTAACTGTGCACCTTTGTCAATCAGGTAAGGGCAATGCAGTTGAAGCAGTGGATCGTAAGACTGCTGATCAGCCTATGCAAAATGGATACAGGGAAAAGAGACGAAAGAGCATTTCTGTAGGCATCCCCCCTGTGGATAAGGGCCCGGGGTCTGTGCTTGTGGTGCCATCAACTAGCATGGCTGCTGATGCTGTTGATCGACCAGTTGGCGTTGAAGTGGAGGAAAATGTTGAGATAGTTGAAACTGTTTTAGCTGGAAATGACAGAAAGACAAGAACACATGAGGCTAGGAAGCTACCATTTTCTGTTCTCCCACCTTTGCCAGTTTACCAGGATTCTTATTCACAGGTAAAAATCAGTTCGTTGGATAGAATATGGCCAAGTTACCACTTGTCTCACAAGTAGCACGAAACGTGAATAAGATACATAGATGGTTGTTTTGTTATATCCTTGAATGTTTTTTTGTTTATACTCTGTTGATGCCTGATGGTATTTAGGTGATCACTTCAAAGTTCTCTCAGTATCTAATGGTCGGTTGTTTTGATCTGCAGTACAAGGGTGAAGATGACGAGCACGTTGACATAGACGGGCTAGAAGAGGAGATGGTGGAGGTGGATATCGTTTGACACCAACAGGTTTGCTTGCTATAAGGGATATCTATCTCTTGACATGGTGCTTTTATACCCTAGAGATGAAATTCGAGATTTTCGAGCTTTATTTATGTGGTATATTTTGGTCGATTTTCCTTTTTTTTTTTTTGCTGGAATGCTATATTTTGTAAAACATGCACATATGCTTTTAGAAAGAAAGCCATCTTCATCTTTGATATAATTCTGACATTTTTCTACTTAATATTTATAATTCTGACATTTTTCTACTTAATATTCTCATCTCTTCTTTTTCTCAAATTGTTAACGTGGTTTACAATTCAGTCATACTTTGAAGCTGTGCCCCGACGGAAGCAAAGGAGAAACAAGACTTGTTTTCTACCCTTTTCTGTATAAATTAATTGTGGTTTAAAAAGGAAGCTCCTGGTACTTTATACTCCTTTTTTACAATAAGTGTGTTTTTTTAAAAAAATATTGTCAAAATAAATAATATTTTACAAAATCAAGAAGATTTTGAACATAATTTTTTAAGTATGCTCTTATAATTAGTGACTTATAATATATAAATTATATTTTCAATGAATCATTAATAAAGATAATATAATAAATTAGTATCATAGTTAATATACTCTAATTATTTTCTTAATGTGTTATAATCTTAAAAAATATATATTGTGAAAAAGAGAGTATTACTGTAAAAAAAAAACCCGGTCACTTTGAGGCTACAAGCCAATAACAAGTCAAGAAATGAGAATTGACGTTCCAGATGGGTTATTTTACAAATCTGAGGAAAAAAACTCCAGATTTGCGACTGCATGTTTTATTAATCTCTCAAAACATGTAGAAGTCTCTCCAAATTATGACCATATCATAGACGAACTTCATCATGGCAAAATCCTCTGTTGGCCTTGCCTGCTAATTTCTTCATGCCACAAGCAATAAGCATAGGGGTAATAAGAATAAAATTGTTTAGCATCTAAATGAAATTGTCTTCTAAAATGAATATTACATTACAAATTTTTCTTTAAACGACGAATAACATTAGCAACACCTTATATAAGATTAAATTAATCGACGAATACACACAGTGATCATCTGAACTATATATAGCAAAAATGGCTACACCTCAACTTCCATCTGGGCCAAGTGAAAATATGTCTCAAAATATTCAAGTCGAAATGTCCAGAAGTGCATGCCTGGATTATTACTTGCAGCGCAAACTTTACGAGGCGATTTCAATGTACCAGCCGGCAACAGAATTCTATTACTCGTCCGCAGGAATTTGGGGATTCTCTTCTAAGCATTTGTTACACCTGCACGTAAAGCCATAATCCGCTAATGCTGCTTGCCTCTCCTCAAATGGAAGTTCCTCGTCTATGTATGAAATGGTAACCTGGGCATAACATCATATGATACCAGTCAAAACAACATTTCTCACTCCATGTCAATAATTTTCATAGAAGTTTAGTAGGCATTCTGTGTATCAAAGAGGACAGAATGACGTAATCAGAAAACGAATCACCTCTTCTCCCTTGCTAATGGCTCTTAGGGCAAGAATTGTTGCTTGCCCATCACTATCCTATAATTGAAGTAACCACAAGTGATGAGAACCATAACCAACAACATAACAAATGGTAAATGTGAATCAGTTACACACTGATTGAAGAAAAGATGGGCATTTGGCCCAAGGCAAATTAGATATTGGTGACTTGGTTAAATAGGCCAACAATGCTTGTATGAAAGGTTGAACCCTCAACCTCATGCCCAGAGAACGACTTTAGAATCACTGAATTACCTATTTGGTATCCACAACATGATAACTCTAAAGTTTGAACATACCTCCTCTCTTTTGAACGCTTTTGCATTCGGATCACATAAGTGGTTCATACAACTCTGAAAAGGATAGAATGCAGTACCTGATGAAAAATTCAAGAAAAATAAACAACTAAACTAAAAAATTAACACTGAGAAGTAAGAACCAGCCGCAACAAAAGTTGTAGCCAAAACCAGAAGCCTCAGTCGTGATGTTCAATTTCAGATGGATCTCAGTCCTTGACTGAACCAATACAGAAGATGCTAACTAAAAAACTATCCTTCCATGGCGTCTGAAAGACAGACGGAGGTCTTACACACTGCAATTCCACAGTCAAGTATATCTATTTTGAAAATAAAAGACTGACTATTTTCTTGCCATTGAAACCCTATTAAAGTCTCTCCTACATTCGATATAGGTCACATTTTTTTCAAAAAACACAGAAAGTAAATACCACATATAATCCTCCACAAAAAGAACTAAGTTAAAGCAGAGAGTGCCAAAAAAAAATTGAACTGAAAAAATGAGACATTCCGTCAGGCTTTACTGTTAAAACCAGCTCTGTTATTTAAATCATCCCCTGGCAACAAACTGAGTAGTCATCACCAAGAGCATCCAGTAGAGGTTGCGTAATTCCCTCAACCTTTATCTGCCGTGCATGATATTAGAAATAGCACCAGAACTTGGTATTCAGTATAAAAAATTCAGAGAGGACATGAACTCTAACCTTTTCAGAATATGGAAGATCATCAATGTACAAAAAGTAATCCTCCACAGGACATGCTACAACTAGATCTCTGCCAAAAACAGAAGTTTAAATTATTACCTGAAATTCTGAAGCAAACTGGAGCCACTGCCAATATGCTGACAGATGCACAGTAAATTGTATCAAGTGTGAAAACATTTATAATTTTGTGATACTTACAGATTATTTAGTTCAAACATGCCAATAATATTCCCATAGATTTCTAGTGAGAATACTTGAAACAGTCAAGGACATTGAGTTTGAAACATGAGAATGGAAAGCCGATATTTATTTTCAAGACAAGTACATGGAACAGGATACACGGCTCACATTCCTGGTCAAAGATGGCCGCTTTAAGTAGCTGCAGTGACTGCAAAACATTGCTGAACCATTAGAATCACAACTTACCTAAGAACATATTTATGCAAAATAACAAAAATGACTGGATCATAGGATGTTAGATCAAGATTTTCAAATCTACTGGATTTCATGATTTTTTTTTGTAAACATTTGACCATACTAAATTCACATCTAACCACAAATTAAAAATTGTCCCCATTGTCATCAGAACTGGTAGAGACCTTGCTTGATTTATGCCAGTACATGAACATGACAGTTGGAAAAAATCGAAGGCTTAAAGTTCCTAGTAAACATGTATGGATGGATGTTCACATGCTTCTTATCAGTAAATAATTCAAAAATTTATATTGTTCAGTATCAATGCATATTGTCAATCACGATTAACTATTTCAAAAGTGGAAAAAACAACTTCTTCCATTTGTCCAAAAAGAAAAGACTGGATCCAATCTAGAACGAGGCCTTCAACTATTCACGGCAACAATATTTTTTTTCACTTTTTTACTCAGTTTAAGGATGTTTCAGTTTTATTTATTCAACTTTTTGCATACAAGCTCTTTTCTTGTGAAGTTGTTCTTTAGATTGGTTAGTTCATCAAAAGAAAATGTCGAATAAATACAATTTTAGGAAATACGTTTCCTCACTATTTTCTTACTATTTCTAAAACAATTACTCATTGGACATTTAGAGAAATTCAATCAACTGAAACTAATTTATATGGTTCTATTTCTGATAAAACAGGATATTAGCTGTTTACAAACAAGCGGAAGAAACTCAAACTAATTACTATTGTCCTCATGCGCAACTTCTGGGAATTTAGAGTACACCTGTTTTCATGTTTCTTGGTAACTAAAACAACAAGATGCACATGCAGCTCAATAAACAATTTGCTAGAAAGTTCAACCAAAATGTGATGTTGACTATCCAAAAAGTAATTCAAAGATGAGGATCAAGTATTATTGTCATAAGAATGTACTGGAACAAATAATGAGGATATGAATTGGTAGGAAATTACTCAATTTGGACGTAGCACAAAACCATCTATATAGTGAAATTTTACCATGAATGCGAGCTCTTTTATTTCTCTCCTAAATGTATTTTCATCAGAGCTATCAACATCATCTGGCAATGAATTGCAGTCCCACCACCTGAATAAATGAGTGCACTGTAAACCACAATATTTATTCACAGTTTAACTATGAATCCTTATTTTGGTAAGCGTTTGTACGAGTCCACATAAGGAGAAATAGTATATTGCCTTATTAATAATTAAATTACGTAGACATTCAGATGAAATATAAAAAGAAAGTGGGAGTAAAAGACCTTTTCTTGTATCCAAATGATACTGGTTTCCATGCCTCCACAAGGC
>CAODLS013097255.1:0-13416 GCA_948243855.1 Flueggea neowawraea | reverse complement strand
AAAAAAAAAAGATCAAAAGACACTATAAAATTTCTCCATTAATTTTTTGAATTTTATGATAATTAATAAATATTTATTAAATATATTAAATATACTTTTATTATGTATAAATTTATTAATTAATTAAGGTGAGCTAAATTCATTTAATATTCAAGAGACATATTAATTTTAATTTAATATTTAATTTTGTAAAAATTTATAGTTTAAATAATATTTTAAATAAAATAAATAACATTTTATAAATTCATCATAAGAAATAATTCACAATTAAAGATAAAATTACAAGTCACTATCAGTTGTTACTATCATCATTAGATAAATTTTGATTTGTATAAGTTATTTTATATAAATGCATTCTACAACGAAAAAATATTAAAAAGATCATACTATTTTTTGTTTAAACTATTTTTTGAATAGGAAAAAAATTAATGCTCCAAAAAAAATTATTAATTATCAATTATATAAAATAAAAATTTAAATACACAAATACAAAAAAATATTCTTTAGTTTGACTTAAGATTAATTGATTGAATTGGCATAACAAAAAAATTATTTAATAAAATTATAATATACTTAATACATATACTAAATAAAAAGTGATACATAAAAACTATCAATCATAATTGTTTTATAATTCTTATATTTTAAAAATTAAATTTTATAATTACATTATTATTAATTTTATATGATTAAATTTAATTAAATTTTAAATTATTTTTATTAATCATAAAATAAATAAAATAAAATATTATGCTCGTGCACTGCGCAGGCTTCTAAACTAGTAAATAATGAAAGCCTTGCTCAGTTTCTATAATTTGAGAAGTTATTCACTCTAGATTTTGAGATAATATGTTCCTCATTTTCCTGTTAATTCTAAATTAAATTAATTAATTAACTGATTACAATATTAATTGCAATTTAAGCCAGAAGTGCAAAAGAGAATTTTGTTTCATCTTCCACTTTCAATCACATTAAATGCTAACCTTAAAAGCGTATTCAGATTTTTATTCCAAATAGCCAAACCAGCTGAAGTGGAATTCATTATCATAAAATATATTTATTAAATAAGATGGAATACATAATAATAAAACTCCAATTACAACTCCAAGTGCAACTGAAGCAACCAAAGTGCAAATGGCGTATGGGCAACTATTTAAAGAGACCACTTGGGCAACGATTCAAAAGGTATTCCCATCTCACCACGGGAGGGTAGCCTGGTGGTTGTGTAGTGATTTTAGTTTGTAAGGTTGCAGGTTTGAATGACGACGACGACAACTGTAGGTTGATAATTGTCGCAGATCTGTGGTATGCAATAGAGTTAGGTATTCAGGTCTAAAACTATTTATTTTAATGAGGTGTTACGGTGACCTCACCGTACACGGGCTCAAATTCATTGTCGGTATCAGCTATGACTCTTGGAAACATTTCGTAACGAAAAGATAATGTCTGCATAATAATATTCAGCAGTAATATATTACTGCCGGTCGTCCCGACTCTCTTTTTCCATTGGCAAAAACAAAAGGTATTCCTATCTCACTGACACTGTTGTCCAACAATACAAGAGAAGTAAGTTTTTTTTTTGTAAAGAAAATTCTTATATAAGTTAGAGAAGGGAATTTAAAGTTAAATTTTTTAATTTGCTGTGTGCGTTTCGATTAAAGATTTTTTTAGTCATGTGTGTTTCAATTCTTTTTTTTTTTTAATATTTGCCGGTGTAGTTGTTTTTTAATATTAAGGTCTTAACAATTTTATGCTCTAGAAAATTTATTGATTCTACTCTTGAACATGAAGGAAGAATGAAGTTGTGTTTGATGAAGAAGAAGAATGTAGGGACTGAACACATGAATGGATTGTTTTGTTTGAATTGGCTAATTATATATATATATATATATGAAAAATATGCTTATTATATGTATATTATTATTATTATTATTATTTATGTATATATATTTATATATGTGTTAAACCAAATTATTAAAAATGTGATTATGCTTGAAATAATATTTAATATTTGAGCGACATCAACAAAGATGCAACTTTGTAATAATTGATCGTGTCTATAAAAATATAAGTATGTTCGCAGGTATAATATTCGATTAAATTTGTTAAACAAGTTAAAATTTTTAATAATTTTTTGTTCGATTATATATGGTCAACATGAGTTTATTAAACTAAAATAAACTTGATTATATATTTTTTAGAATTTTTGTCAAGTTTAAACGAGTAAAATTTATTTATGATTTTATTTACACTTTGTAACAAGCATAGCTTTAATAAGATTTTGAACTTGAAAACTTGAGCTCGAATATTTTTGTCGAATCGAACTTAAACACTCTAAAACTCGACTTAACTCATTACACCCTACATGATAGCACCACGCAATACGTGAAACCATATACTAATTGGGTTGGTGATACAAGTACAACTGTGTTGTGCTGCTATTAGTGAACTGAGTCATCCTTATCGAATTAGAGTCATGAATTAATTTACCAGTGAGTCGGTCTTTTCATTAAAGAAAAAAAGTTTTCTACTTTTATCATGCATAGCCTAGAATATAAATCAACTTTAAAAAGAAAAATCAAAATACGTTGGAATTTGGTTTGTCTATATCTGATTTTCATGATATAAAAAATAAAAGAATAAGATTAACAAAGAAAAACATTGGAAGCCTACTTGGATCATTTCCCAAGTTCAAGAAATTGCGGTGGCTGTTACGGCAAATAGAATAACAGTTGCATTATTGCTCTGTATAAAATGTTGTAAACTAAAGAATTTCATTAAGATTATTCAATCTCTCTCGATGTATGCAATTTCAATTGCAATCATCCCTCCAATGAGTTGATTCTGATCCATTAATCTCAGATTTGAGATTTTCTCTTCAGATCCTTTGCATCAGCCAAAAAGAGGCGACAAGCTGATTCTTTCAGTTCAGTTTGCTTCTCAGATCATACTTCAAATCCTTTGAATCAATAAAAAAATTATGTCCAAACCTCATCATTTCTTCTTCTCCCTGTTTGCTGACGATGTCGTCCAACTTGGTCATGACTAGAAGTCTGAATGGTATAGAAAAACTAAGCTTGAATGTGTTATCGGTGTGCGGCAAAGAGGGCATTCTGGTTTCTCATTACACCATTCCATAATGCAGTTCCTGCAAAACGACCATTCAAGGAGAAAAATGAGTAAGATGGCAAGATATGTAACTCCTATCACAGAAAAAGAGAAGAGAGAAGAACAAAAGAACAAATCAGAGGTAGGCAGCGAAGAGAACCAGCAAAACACATGACCGCAAGCTGTTGCTGTTGGGTATTGCCGATCGCTCAAGCAAAGCGTGCATTTGCTGACACCACTTGGTGCATGAGACTGATGATCCACAAATTAGGATTCATGTTATAAACTATGTATGCATATTACATTCAAAGGTTCTGATCATAAAACATCAAACATTAGTATTTTCTGGACAATGCTGACTGCTAAATAGATCCAGAGCTCATTCAAGCAGATTATGTATGGCTGAAAATGTAATGTAGATGGCCAGTAGCGTGGCTCAACATACCTTGGTCTAGAATCCTATGATTTTGGATAGGTTTATTTATTCATTTATATATTTTACATTTGATCACATCAACATCAACTTCATTACTTCAAGCAGGTGTACGGATAAATTTCTCGCGTACAATTCTGTCTAAAAAGGTCTTTACGTTCTCTACAATTTGCACTAAGAGAATATGCAGTTACCCATCGGGGAAAAAAAAGAATTACGGGGGCAAACAGTAGGCCTTCAACAAATATTAATTACATAAATTTTAAGTCCCACAACAAAATAAAAAAAAATACCTCTGAAGTTGATGGAAAATCTGAGGCCCAACTTCCCTTACCCTCTGTGGTTATTACATTGCCATCCTCATTAAAGATGGGCAAACCTCATCCTGTAAATCGAGAAGAGATGAATTTTACTGAGCAGATTGAGAATGGTGAAATGCTTAAGGGAAAAATACTAGATGCAATGAAAGAACTCAATTATCAATCAAATTTTTGAAAATAGTAGTAGAAAGCAATCCAATCAAACTCAACCACCCAATTATTGAGATTTAAACAAAGGACTTGGAGTTGCCAATTCAGAAACTTTTGGCCAGAAAACATAACAGAAAGGAAGTAGCTTCCAAGGGTTCGAAACCAGGCTCACCAATTAAACAAACAGGAAACATATCTTGCAAACAATGCACAAATGGTGGGGCAATTGCCTTGGAAATCACATTTCAATCACTTTCTCTACGCGTTTAATCCAACTGCTAACTATAAAATTTGGCTTGACTTTGGAATGAAATACCTGTTGCTTGGTACGACTCCAACGATGTCTGATTAATAGAACTAGCAATAGATGACAGATTGCTGCGTCGTAAGCCTTCAGCAGCAATTACACATAGCTGAATTAGAAGAAATATTCCAAATATTTGGTATCTGCAAGAAAGTGAAATTCTTGAGTTTAAAAAAGATCCGTGCTAGATGTTTTACCAAACGTGAAAAATAAATTTTGAAAAACAAAGATAAATCTGTTGATAATGGAAACAGTTAAAGCATGCATACAATTGCTAATTAGAAGCTGGTGCATAAACCCTATAACTTGGCCTTTGATTGGATGGCTTTCCTATGAAACCATAACGAATGCCAGATGCACGTTTTGCTATGTGGTAGTATAGTCCTGTGTGAAATCAAAGCCTATGTGATGATTTTTTTAAACAAATAAATAATTAGAACTTGAACTTTGTCATATAAAGATAAACCTCCAATAATATGAAGTCACCTTCAAAATAAAAAAACATTAGGTTGGTGCGAAGAACCAATTGCAAAAAGTCAAGCACTATAGGAAGTACCTGAATGTAATAGAACAAAGTTGACTTGGTAAAAATTATGCGCTAAACAAGACACAAAAGGAAAATATAATGTTTCAATTGAAAAGAGAAAAAGGAACAATGTTCTAGAAATGAAATCATTGAGTTCATCTAACAAGAACAATTAATCAAGTCTCTTCAAAGTGAGATAAAAAATAATGCAAAAGACAAACTGCATTCAATCCAATACCATCATGTGGTCAACATATAATATAAGCAGCAAAACAATTGGATCATATTTCAGCTTGAGACATATGATAAACCATAACGTAGGCCATCTTCGAACCACACGCAACCAAAGTGCACTTAACTTCTGCTTCAACCTTGATACTAAAGAAACTGATATGGTGAAGAAGACGGAAGATCAATCATTACAAGGGACTGAACCTGACTGCCCCCTGGATTAATTCTATTGTACGGTTCATCTGAAAGAGAATCATCAAGGGCAATGCCATGGCAGGCAACCCTTGAGCTGCAAACAGTACTAAAGTTCAGAATATACAAGTACTAGTAAAAGCACAGGAGCAAGAATTAAATCTAAGAACAAAAATAGACCTTAATAGCTAACAAGAGAAGATAATGAAACTTGAACCTGATTCTTTCTGCAATATAAGGAACCGCCGTCTGGTACACAATAAAAAGTGCTCGCCTCGCCGGTGTAGGAGGAAGACGATATGGCCCAGCAACCTGCCAAAAAAGTCCATGAATTACACATAGAACGAATTTAATTAACAGCTAAATGTCAATAAAAGTACTTAAAAGCATTGGCGAGTGATAATTTAAATCCAGTACGAAACCCAAAACTAGTTAAACAGAGCAAAGCTTCCTTCAGATACATAAAATTAAAGAAAATACAACAACAATAAAGAAGAAGAAGAAAGACCTGAGTAATGTCACAGTACTCTTCACCAAGAGTTTGCTGGCCAGAACCAGTAGTCAACAAATAATAAAGCACCTAACCTACAAGCTTCGTCTGCACTCAGAAAATAAAAGAAATTTCAACCCGTTTCTCGGTTTCATTTAAAAGTGTAGAAGTCATATACTGTACTATAAAACAGAGGAGTAGAATTAAGCAACCTCGTTCTGGTAAGCCACAGCAACTCTTGTACCTTAAAACGAGAAAGAGAAAGAGAGAGGGTTAGTGATAATTAAATTGTGGACGAGATCGAGAGGAGGGAAGAGAGAAGCGGAAAATAGGAAAAGAACCGAAGAGGTGGCGGAAGGCGTCACGGCAGGCGTATACAAAGGCAGCGTAGTGGTCGTCTTTCTCGGCAGCTCTCATGATCTCAGGCTGAGCAGCGAGAGGTAACAGCCGCGGCTCGGTAGATGCAGCGGCGGAGGAGGATTGTCCGCTGGGGCCGGGGTCGCCGGAGGAAGTAGCGTCTGGGGTCCTGGGGACTCCCATTTTCTCAGGATTTTGTTGTTGCGTATCAAATTAAACAAAAAACGAAGAGAGTTTCGTGAATTTGGAAAGGAAATGGATGAGTGAGGAAGGCTGAGACTTCGAGAGTGCTTCTGCGCTTTACTGAGGAGGAAGAAGATAGGGTAGAGAGTGGATCCATTGTACGACGTCGTTGCTGTAACAGATTAGATTAGATGCGTAAAACGGAGTGTGAAAAATAAAACGCCGTTGCCCGGGATCGAACCGGGGTCACCCACGTGACAAGCGGGAATATTTATCGTATGACAATATAATTACAATACAACACGAAAATAATTTTTTTAATATTTATGTGATGTATAATAATGCATGGTAATAAAATAATATGAAACGATTATAATATAATTAACACGAATTATTACCCTTATTTGGACGTGAGATTATGGCAAAAGAATATTAAATAAGGGGAAAAAGCAAAGAAAATCTGAGAGTTCATTAATTAATCATTTGCAAATGTCTTCTTACTATTGAATTGATGTCACCATTGCCCCTTCTTAGAATTTACACCATAATTGTGATGTATTTGACGGAGTTTTTAGAAACTCTTTTGTCACAATTGAGTTTTGGGAATTCGAAGAACTGAATTGTTGAGGTTTAATCGCTAAAGTCAAATTTGAAAGCCAAAATCAAGAAAAGAGAGGTAATTGAGGCCACTTTGAAAGTTCTCTTTTATTTATTTTTTTGTTTATTTGTTTGATGTTATTACTAAAACATACTTTTCAATTTCCGTGAATTTTTTTAATAACCTGGCTTTTAAATATCCATTTTTTTTTTACCCTTTCACTCATACCTTCACTTTCTTTTTAGAAATTCCTTATATTTTTAGAAAGCTTTTGATACTGTAATTTGCTTGTGATTGAAATTCGCTTATCAGCCTAGTTTTTGTTTTCGATTCAATTTACAATAGAGTTTGTGTCTTAGATTTAATTTATTCACATAATTTAGATGATGTGACACCCTTTTTTTCCTATAAAGAAGTAGTAATTTTTATCCATTTTAATTTTTGTTATTTCCTTTCAATTATGGTACCGTTGCTTTTCTTTTCATGGCTTTTGATAAATTTTACAAACTATTGCAAATAATGCATATTGTGGTTTTGATTTTGGCATCCTTACCTTTGGGCTTTGATATAAGATTCTCTATTCTTTTTTGAGTTTAAAGTGAGAGTTAAAAAAAATTCAGAATATTTATATATGAATTTTCTGGATGTTTTGATAATTTTTAATTATCACAACATAAATTTTATACAATTAATTCAAATATTATTTATTTATTACATTAAATGACAGTATTATATGTAAATGTTGATTAGGGGTGAATTAATTCCATTAATTGCTAATTTATTAAAATTATATTTCTTTAATTAAAGGTAGAATTTCAAAAAGACATATGGACATTTTTTTCATTAAGTTTTAATTTACTAATAATTTATTTTAAAATAATTTAATTATTCTAAATAACGTACTTTTTATTAATTTTGAGGAAATATAATAAAATCTTAAAAAGGAAAAATTCATACATAAAAATAAATTTATAAATTGAGTAAAAAAAATAAAATGTACCAACATTACAACTCTGGCATTGTCAATAGCGGTTATTATATAAAAAAAAAAGGAATGGTTAAGGTTTAGTTAAGTTAATTATTATTTGATAGACTATGCACTTAAATGTATTAAAAAATTAATTTTCACTCTACATCAATTGAACTGCAGCTTTTAGTATAGTTATTTATTCCTCATATTTTAAATAAACAAAAAAATTAAAATACTTGAAATTTTTAAAATTAATCGACCTATTATTTTTAGTCTAGTTATACTTTATATTTTTTCTCTTCTTTGATTTATTTTTTTTAAATCAGTAGTTAATTTATTAAATTTCAAAATTATTAAAATTGGTTCAACATTGTGGCTAAAATTTTTGCAATGAAAAAACATGAAGGCACGTCATAACTCTGGTTTGACCATTTCCGTTCTTAATTACTAAACCATCTATAACACTAGTGTCGTCCCCTTATTTTTCTCTGCTCCCTAAAGTCAAAGGCCACATTCAGCCAACGTACAAACTTCACACTTCGTTCCTTCCCACTCCTTCGTTTCTCTCCTCACACAACCTTCCAACCATTTTTTTTTTCTTTGCGTAGCTTTGTCTCAAATGTTCCGAAATGGAGAGGAAGAAGACGCTTTCCATGAACTGGGACGGCCTCGGCGACAATGACGATGAAGACGACCGATTCTTTGAGACTTATGAACGCCTTTCCTCAGTTGTCCCTCTTGACTTGGCCTCCTCTGGTTCTGATGATGACGAATTCGACGATCCCAGGTTGTCTTTTGCCTCTGCCATCTCCTCCATTTCGACAACGGAGTTTCTCGATGCTGCTGCAACAATGTCACCTAACTATGATGTCTGGATGGCTGCTCCTGGATCCATCATGGAACGTCGACAACGCCTCCTCCAAGGTACGAGCTTTTTTTTTTGTTATAGGTGGTTAAGGAATCAAACTCTCAAACCTTAGCGCTGAAGTTGCCTCCAGGTATGGGCTTATCGGCTGATAAAGAGCTTCTTAGGATTGCCAGTAAAGACTTGAATCGTGCTATTTCCAAGAAAATTGTAACTTCTTCCCAGTTGTGTAATTCCCACTTTGATAGCAACCATAATTATGGTGGAGATCACTCCAAGCCGGAGCCTTCATCGTCAGTTTCAACTTCTCCTTCTCCGATACCGGTGATGCTTGTTCGTTCAAGGTCTGACAGTGAAATAGAATCGTTTTCCGTGGACAAGAAAAGAAAAGAAGATTTACTTGGGATTGTATCCAAGCAACTTCTTACCCGGACGTCCTCATTTATAATCGTGTCTCAAGCTCGAATCTTTTCCTACCAGGATGCTGTCAAAGTTTCTTCTAAGGATGCAAAGGACGGACATTCAATCGCTCATAGTAATGCTTTGACCTCAATTTTATCGGATAACAGGTTCGGAGCTTTTTTTCTGATAAAGAATTTGGACACGGGAAACGAGTTTATTGTGAATGAGTACGATCAGGATGGAATGTGGAACAGAGTCAGTGATTTACAAACAGGGAAGCAATTAACGATGGAAGAATTCGAAAAATGTGTTGGCCATTCACCGGTTGTGAAAGAGTTAATGCGACGAGAAAACGTTTCCAGGATGAACGCTGGAGGTGATGGAAATGATAGGAAGATAACTAATTCATATTTGTCCAAAAGCTTGCGAATTAGCAAGCGACGAGGAGCGGCACTATTGAAGAACATAAAGAGTGTGGCTCATTCCATGTCAATGAGTGGATTAAAGAGTGGTGAAAGTAACAAGGAGAAGGAAAATCAATCCTCGCAGAACAAGAATTCTTCGGGTTCTGAATGGATCAAAGTTCGGAGAACAGGAAAATTTTACAAGGAATTGAGCGCTTTACACATGTGCCAAGAGATTCAAGCTCATCAGGGCTCGATCTGGACAATAAAGTTCAGTTTCCTCGCAAGTGGCGGGGAAGATAAGACTATTCATGTATGGGAAGTGCAGGAATGTGAAGTTATGTCTTTGAATGATGTGAATTTGACTCCTCTCCATCCATCAATGAGTTGTCCAGCGCCTAGTCTGGGAGATGTTACACCAATGCCATCAGAAAGGAAGAAAAAGAAGAAAAGTTCATCTACCAGGAAAGGAAATCTAATCCCTGAGTATGTTCATGTGCCAGAAACTGTATTCTCTCTGTCAGAGAAACCAGTGTGCTCTTTCACAGGTCATCTTGATGATGTTTTGGACTTGTCCTGGTCTAGATCTGAGGTTAGTAACTCCTGATCACTACCCATATTTATATTCAAGTTTTAGCAGACATATATGTCAAAAATTAATAATTTTTATATGCCATATACATATTAGATTTGACTTATATGTGTATCTTCAGCTACTGCTGTCATCTTCAATGGACAAAACCGTTAGGCTATGGGACATGGAAACAAAGAGTTGCCGCAAGTTGTTTGCTCATAATGATTATGGTATCTGAGATATCTTATGATTCTGTTATTGCAAACTTACGACCCCTTAACTGGTGGAGTTGGTTGTTATTGCTAAATCTTACGTCTTATAGCTCCAACATCATTAAAATTCCACATTGATTTAATGGTTTTTCTTTTTTCCACAGTTACCTGCATACAATTCAATCCAATCGATGATAACTATTTCATAAGTGGATCACTTGATGCAAAGGTTCGAATCTGGAGCATATACCTGACAGACAACTAGTGGACTGGACTGAACTTCACGAAATGGTTACTGCTGTTTGTTAAACTCCTGATGGTCAGGTCTAGCAATTTTCTTGTCAACAAAATAATTTTTCCTTTAAAGTATCCCTTATACTAAAGCTTCAAAATCAACTGTATTGTTATTTGTTACTTTTGAATTAAATACTATATATTATAACTTACATGATAGTTTCTTTTTTCTCTTTATTAATTAAAGGGTGCCCTTATTGGCTCTCACAAAGGCAGTTGCCGCATGCACAGTACAGAGGGTATAATTTATTCTATTTAGATTCCTTTTTTATGCATTATTGTGAAGAAAAAAAAATAGACTTGTTCTAGTTCTCTTAAAGTTTCTCTAATGAAAAATCATGTTTCCAATGTTGTGTTTCAGATTGCAAATTGAACCAAGAATACAGTATTGTTGTACAGAATAAGAAGAATTCACATGCCAAAAAGATTACTGGTTTTCAGGTAATCACAATCTTCTTCAAGTATAGAAATCAGAATTTCTAAAGCATATAGATTTCGATTCGATAACAATTACATCACATGCCAAATGACCAAGTTCACGTCTACATAGTTTTCTACAGGGAATCCATCGGAAGTGTTGGTTACTTCTGCTGATTCAAGACTCCGAATTTTGGATGGTTCTGATGTTGTTTATAAATTTAAAGGTATGCTCAAATTTGTACTTACCATTTCAAATTAGGACCATCATTTTGGGTCCAAACCATTAATAGATTACTGTCACATAAGCTTTTTTATTAAAGTATTTCTCATTAGACTATTTTACTCCAATGGTTTAGACATCATTTGACTCTCTTATGAGACACACTATCACTCCACTTTTTATTCAATTTTCTTCTACAATGTATCATACATAAAATACATTTTTTTCACACAAACAATTAAATATTTTTAATTAGTAAGAAATTATATATTTTACGAATAATATTGTAAATTTTTGTTACCCAAAAATATAATTAAGTTTGAAATAAAAAAATAAATTGTACTCGAATAATTGAAATTTACTACATAGAAATTGAACTATTACAAAATTAAAGTAAATTATATTATACAAAAATAACAAAAAAAAAAAAAAACTCAATAAAAACCAATAAATTATTCAATACAAAACTTAAAATAGAAATTAGTGAAAAATAAAAAAAAACAATTAATTAATTAAAAACAATTAAATTAATAAAAAAATATGACCATTGTTTTGCAACGGTCAAAGTTACAGATCGTTGCGACAGTCTGCAACAAAAAAAAAGGACTGAGGGACAAATAAGGTTTACTGTCAGTAGACTATCTGATTTAGTTCTTTTTTTTGCTCTCGAGGACCAATATAGCAAGAAACCAATGAATTCTCCATTGGTCTCTTGTGGACGTTCTAATAACACAATTATAAAATATATGATTTATACGAATAATATTTTTATTGTGTTTATAACGTGTAATCATATGTGATATACAAACAACATGATACGACTCTGACACTTAAACACGATTCACCGCACCTATTTGAAATGGCACATGCTTGACAAAATGAAATCTTGTTATGAACATGTATTTGTGGTTGAACAGGTTTCAGAAATATCAATAACCAAATTTCAGCTTCATTCAGTTTGGATGGAAAATATGTGATATCTGCAAGTGAAGATTCACATGTCTACGTTTGGAAGATTGAAGAGCACCGAGCCAAGAAAGGTAAAAACACCATAACCACTCGTTCTCACCAAAGCTTTCAATGCAAGGATGTATCAGTAGCTGTCCCATGGACTGGTACAACAAAGGGATATCCTCCTCCTATGCCAATTCACTCCAAACGACACTCAAAACGTTCAACGACATCACAACCACCTTCCAATTGTAACTCGCCAACCAAAGAAGACGCCCTTGCCAACAGCAAGAGACATTATTCTTCGCCTTTGGCCAACGATTCGTTTACTAGAGAAGATGCTAATGAAAATAGTAAAAGTTCACCAACAAGAGAAGAGAATTCTTTGGCTGCAAATATTAAGAGACAATTGCCACCACTTCCAAAGAAAAATTACCATGTAGATAAAGCTCCAACTCCAGCAGATGTTGATGATCCAAGTCAAATTTCGCAGCCGGATTCAAATGCTGGCTCATTCACTTCAAATTCTTCTTCTGCAAGGTATGATGATCCAGCTTCTATCTCTAATACGCGTCTACTCCAATTGATAACCCTTCCTTTTCCATCAAAACCTTCCTCCCAAACATAGTGACGCTTTTGGTCTTAAAGAATTTTCTTTTTCAATCATAGCCCCAACATTATTAAAATGGATCATTTAAAAAAAAATTATTAAAATGGACCACTTTTAACCCTCTACTTATGCAAGGTCATATGCGATTGAGTGTAAGAAGGCCACATTAAACGTCGTTAAGACGGAGGGTTAAAAGTGGTCCAAGTTTATAATAAAATAGTCAAAAGTGACCAAGTTAAAGTTTATAATCTTTTGTAAAGATTATAATCGAGACAAAAAAATTATTAGGATCAAAAGTGTGTCTGGATGGCAGCATTGGCATTAGAATTGCTCTTTTTCCCATCTTGCTAGTATTTAGCAAAATAAATTTCTAAGAACAACTTTGTTAACACTTAATAAGGAACATGAACAGATAAATTACTACTTCTGTTTGTTTTTTGTTTCCACTATATCTAGTCGCATATCCTATAATATGCCTAATGGATTCTGTTGAATATAAGGACATAAATTTAAAGTCACATAACATATCCACACTAGATTACTCAAAACAAATTGGCTTGACGACCAATTCTACGAGGCAACCCAAAATTTTGGTAAGCTCT
>CAODLS013094882.1:0-11700 GCA_948243855.1 Flueggea neowawraea | reverse complement strand
TTTACTGATTGAACAAAAAGAAGGTTAGGACACTAAAAAGTACTTCAATGGTTGGTGTATATGAAATATTCAATATAGAGCAAAATCGCCAACTCAACTATCGACAAGGGAAGGAGAAATTCAAACCTCCATTTCATGGACAACGTGACTTCCTCCGACTCCTGGATTAGAAAAAGAAAACCCAGAAAAATTAATATAATCAGAAATATGCAGTCTTTTTCTTTTTTCTTTTTTGAAAAAGGGTGGGAGAGAGAGTGGGTTGAAGGAGGAAGGGGTTTGGTCAGTTGTATAGAACATACTTCCAACATTTTTCTGAACTCTTCCCGAGCTTTTTTCTGTCTTTGACGCCTTTCCTCAGCTTCAAGTTTTTTCCTTTGACCCAAGTACTAAAAAGTTAAACAAATAAAAAAATATGACACAGATGGATAATGGGCTAGATGAGTGTTGTGCCAAAAAATCCTCTCCAACACCCATCCAAACTTTCATGTAACTTTAAAAATGTCTCCTGCAAATTCAGATTAGATAATACCTCATTGAATGCTTGCTTCCGCACACCAAGTGTCTTTAAGGCACCATATCTTTTGTCATTAATGATCACCCGCATTGTCTAACATAAAATTCCAACATCAATGACAAGTAATTAAAAGACAATCGAGACCAAAGAGAAAAAATAATCAGAATACCTGTTCCCAGGTCCAATCAGACTGGACATTCACAGATTCCAGGAGAGCCTTAAATGCATTTCTTGCCTCCTAAATACAAGAAACAGATAAACAAAAGAAACATGAAAAAATTGACATCACAGTTCCCATTTTATGACCATAACGTGAATCACATTATATATAACTAAATTATGTGCCCCAAAAAAGGGTGGAAAGAGGAACATTCAATGTCTGAATTTATACCCATTTGGTTGGAAACCCTAAATGTTCATTATCATCTGGACCTTTCTGTTCTGACAAAGGCGGATTGGTTGTTCCAGTAGCCGAAATTCTGTGTCTCACTTCCTAAGAGTCAATACAAAGCAAAATCAAACTTTTCAATCTCATGAATGCATGCCACAAGTAAAACTGAGAACTTTTGAAATTTTCAAAGCCAGAAGTGTCAAAACAAACTTACACCAGCATGGTTGAATTGGTTTTACTTGGACTATAAAGCACTACGGTGACTTACTTTCAAGAGATACAAATATAATCATTAATATAAATAAAAATCTTAGATAGATACATGTCTTTCATTAAAGAAATCACAATCACAAGCTATGAAAATTCACAAACAAGTATTATTAATCATTGAAAAACTACTCATACCTCAGCATTCTGAGTTGGTGGTCCATTTGGAGAGTTTGCAGCACCTTGTGATGCTAAATTATCAAAGCCATGCCTGTAATTTTGCAATATGAATGGTACAAATTCAAATTAAATTTCTACTCTGAATGATAAGAAACTTGCAAAAAAAATAAAATAAATAAAGGCCAAAGGACTAAAGAATAGCATACGATGGTGGTGTATTGGCATTGTCTGAAGCAGCGGGAACACCAGTACTCCCTGAAACAGTAGTGGGTAAAGAAGTCATAGTTACCACGGGGGGTTGGACACCAGCAGCACTTGTAATGGTAGAGTGCACAACAGGAATGGCTGATGGTCCAGAAACTACAACTTGGGGAGGATTAGCTACACTGGGAACAACATGCGTTATTGATACAGGATTTGAACTTGCCACGGATAGAGATGAACTAGAAATGGTGCCAACTGATATAGCTACATCTGGGGCCTGAAAAGCCACATTCAACTCTGATTGGATTCCCTGGTCAACTGTCTGTTGAGCCTGTTCACGAGCTAACTGGAAGCAGGTATTCAAAAATTTGAGTACAGAAAAGCATTGCGTAAGAAGTGGAATAATGGGTAACAAAATCCAATAGCGTACCTTCAGTTCCTCAGGCAATCTCCACTTAGATTCCTTAGTGACCTTGTTGTAATAGTACCTGCAAATCTGATCCTTAGTCAACTAGTGATTTAGTGGAATAAAGGGAGTAATATATGATTACATTTCCAAGCAACATCTATCTTCACAAAATCACTAAAGACTACAGAGAATCAGAACGCACTTCTTTCCCTCAGGACTAGTGAATTCCTTCCAATCAGTTGTTGCATCTGCCCTCTGGTAAGATGCAGCAATAGCAGGTGAAGAAGATGAATTACTAAAGATTATGAAACTAAACAATGTATGAAACATAATTATAATAATAATAATAATAGACTACATTTTGAAAGGGAAAACAACAACAACAACAACAATAATAATAATATAATTAAGTTGATGATGAAAAAGAAAATATAAGGATAACAACCTGCAGCAAGCCAAACATAAAGTAGCAACTTCTCAGCATTAGGTTAAATTAAAAAAGAAAAGAATGTTACTTACAAAAGACCCTTTCACAAATGATTGTCATGTTCATTATTTGTTCACCGATAAAATAAATAGAAAATTGCAGTTGAAACACATAGCCTGTTTCTTACATTGGACCAAGCAACGCAACACAGGCATGAAAAATTTTTGTGGGAAAAGAAAAAAAAAAAAGAAGATATAATAACAAATAGATAAGTTAAAGCTATCAAAGCTCAGTGATAAATAGCCAAATTCCCAAACCAATATCAGCAGCAAAAGAAAAGGGACTGAAATTACTTATGCTCAATAATTGATAAGAATAAGTCTACAAATTCAAATTAAAGTATCCCCGCATGAAACCAGATATAAATGCAAATGTTGCCTGCCTTGAGAAAGTGAAAGCCGCCTTCACACAGTGAGCAAATAGAGCAGTTGTTAAATATCTCCAGGCTTGCCATGACATCTACAAACGAGTAAGAAACAGGCAGACAAAAGGAGAGTTCTGATAAACCAATTTTGATCAATTTAGGGTGGGTACAATTGTAACATCCTCTACATGGAACTCAACCCCATACAAGGATCTAGGCGCATTGAAGGCATCTATGACATATAACTGATGCAACATGTCAATTTTCCCGTATATCATGAATGGAAACCACTTTTACAACATAGCTCACCTCAACTGGTGTCATCAATTCAAAGGGCTTTTCCCAAGAAGATTTTTTCTCTTTCTTGTTGTAATAATATCTGGAAGAATGTGTTCAATCAGTTGTTAAATAGAGCATAGAGAGCAGAAATTGTTTTGGATTATATCCAGATGAAAAAAAATTAAGGTATTGTCCATTTATCATCACAATAAATTGTGAAATCTTTGAATAGGAACACATTTAACATTTCATTCTGGAATTAAGCCAGTGGTCGAAATGAATAAATGAGACTCATAGCTATACCAAAAGCGTACCTCCTCCCATCAGAAGCCACATGCTCTTGCCAATCTGACAAAGATTGTTGAGATGAATTGGGAACATCTGTGGCCTATAAACAATTTTCAGAATAAGAGAAAGAGAATAGTGAAGGATGAAACAATAACTAATCACAGCTAATAGGTTTTATGGGTACATAGAAAACAAGAGAAAAAGAAGAAAAGGTGCCATAACTGCAAGAAAATCGCATTTTTTAATCCATATGGCGAATTCTCGGTTAGTGAAAAGTAACTAGCATCCCCATACAGATAATTCTCTCAAGCAATTCAATGCTACGAAAGGAATTCAGTTTTTTGACAGATATATAACCAGAATAACATCATAGAGAAATCTAATCATTATTAGGTTGCAAGATCATATAAGCAAAAGTGTTTGACATTCAAAAAATATGCATTTAAAATAATATATAACCAATATTTATAATTGGGCACTAATCCACGTATAACCAATATTTACAATTGGACACTAACCAATCTTTTCATTTACGCGGTAAATTTAAGAAATTAAAGTGCCTTGTTTCATCATTCCTGCTTAATCTATAGAGCTGCCCAAATTAAATGGTGATAGACCAAACTAATGATGTATTTAACCATAATTGTCACAAAGACAGATCCAAATGAACATGAAATTTACTATAAGCACGAAATCTACCAGAGAAAAAAAATAATCTAAAGATGTTATTATCCGCAAACAGTTCATCAAAAGAAATACTAAAGCAAAACTGATAATTTATTCAACAAAATATATGCAGTCAAAGAAAAGCAAGTTTACCAAATCTGAGGAAGTAGACGAGGATGGTTGTTGCCCAGAAGATTGTACAGGTGTAATCAGTGATGCGCTTTGACTTGCTGCAGGCAGCCAAGCTTGTCCCCCAACAGATACAGCCGGTGCATGCATTTGAGACATCAGCGTGAATTGGGACACTGCACTAGCATTAGGTTGTGGCTGCCCAAACGAAGGTGGCCCAAACTGATGTATACCACAACAAATAAGCAAAAAACTCTCACAATATATTCAAAGAGGAAAAAAAAGGCACAAATACAATAATGAGATCTTACAGGATACACAGAAGACTGTGAAATTCCAGCAGCACCCACTCCATGGATGGGGACAGTTGGCTGTGATTGTGATGAACCTGATATAAGCGGCCTAGCTGGTTGAGCATATGGCACTGGCATAGTCTGTGATGGTGCCGGATGGCCTGGCCATTGTGGAAACTGATGCATTGATTGAGAAAATTGATTTTGACCAGCTTGCATCCCCATATTTGAAAAAGGAATACCTTGTCCAACAGAGTGAAACTGTTGAGAGGCTCCCGGAAAAAATGGCTGTCCTTGCTGTGTTTGAACAGCAGGTCTAAACTGCAAGAAAATATTTAGTTTTCCACATAATATTCATAATAAGAAAATAATAGGAATTATTACATATTTAATGGTCAACCAAAACTTTATGAGACTTCCAAAGTTCAATTCAACCTTTTTGACGGAAATATTGCACAGATTTAGCTAGCTCCACATTTCAAGACTGTAGATGATAATTAATCACACAGTGCAATGAGTCGTTTTAAAATCCTTATTATCTCTCTGAGAAATCAGAATAACATGCGCGTGCACTCTCACAAAGTTCATTTAACACACAACAAACAAATAAACCATAATAAACAGCTCGCTACAAGGAAAAACATTTTTTAAAATTTTTATTACAATGGATGAACCATAACCAAATCATTCTCGAAGAAGTTCATACCGGTGCACCAGATGGTGGAGGATTATTAGCCATCTCAAAAGGCTGCAAATTACAAGAAGAAATTGTGAGCAGGTTATAGCTAAATTCGAGCAAGGTACTAACTACAGACACAAAACACAACAGGTAAGATCAGTACATTGGAATGTCAATAAGCTAGGTAGTTCGCTCACTATATAATCGTCCAAACGCCTGTAAAATGAATAAATTCAGAATAAATAGCTACGCAATAAATCAAAAGGACATGCAATAAACTCACAAGCAGCGAATTCTCGACTTGCCACGCGTTTCCACAGCTATGAACACACAAGTAAGCAATCATAAAGGATAGTGGAATCAAAATGCAGCTAAAGATAGTTACAAAATGTAAAAAAAATCATTTTTGCACGATGTAAAAATAAATTAGAAGTAGCGATTCCAGTCCTAATTTTCCCGGGAAACAAACAGGAGTTAAGTGATGAGACAAGAGAGTTATTGCGAGAGAGGAAAGTAGGGGAAAGGAGTGCTTACATTCAGAATTGAATAAAAAATTTGCTTTGTCTTGATTTGATCTTGTTGTTTGCTGTACGGTGCTAGGATTTAAGCCGAATGCAAAGAGGGGGTTTTGTTCTGATGAGGGAAAGAGAGAGAGAGCGGAGGCTACAGCAAGCATAAAACCAAGCTAACTGCATTTATTCTTATTACGAAAAAGGTATTTATATTTATGGTTTTATGAAAACAAACTTGATTGAGAAGTTCTCGATTTGATTTGAGATGGATTCATATAAATACCTCATCTTGATTAAAAATTTATCAAATTATTAAATTTTAATTTATATTATCTAAAATTTTAAGCATATAATTCAACAAATAAAATTTTTTAAATTTAAATATAAATAAGAGTTTATAACTTAAAAGTCTATATTCATAAATCTGAAAAATTACAAAAGCTATAGACAAGATATTGGAGATTGTATTTATAATAAATAAATCTAGTCCGAGAAAATTTGTAAAGATTTTACATGGTGACGGAATTATCACTTGATTTTATCCCAACTCAGGATGGGCCTAGACATTGCCCGACCCGATATGATTGATCCAAAACTATGGGCTAGACCCAAATCCATTACATTGATTTCTATAATAGGCCCAAAATCAAAGACGGCACCGTTTTGACCATCTGCCTAACTTCCGGCAATTAGGGTTAGGGTTTGGTCCATTATCCTAACGCTACTCATCTATTTATTATGAGTTCTTGTTAAAGTTATTCTCCGCTGCGGCTATTTAATTGAGAGCCCTCACCGTTGATCATGCCATCTCCTTTTTGTTGTGTAAGTTCAATTTGTTTATTTGTGTATGTTGAATGAGATTTTTATGGAGGTTGGTTGCAATGATTAGAAGATAATTCATCGTTCTGAACGGCATGAATACTCAGGGTTTGACAGACTTATTTACACCCATAGAATCTGAGCACCAACCTCTAATATTTCTCTTTCTTTCTCTGTTTTCTCTATCGATGTTATCTTCATAAACTGTAATGCGAAACAATCTATTGTTTTTCTAAAACATTAATTGGGTGCATTCAAAAATCAAAACTTATGGGTAGAAATTCATGTAGGAGCCGTTTGGAACAGTGTATAGGAGTTGATAATCATTTACAAGGCATATTATAATGGTGCTTTGAGCTTTGTCAACTCCTCAAAATTATCTGGTGGTGTTTAAAGCCCTAACTTGTTTAATTCTGTCTGTCTGGTTGGGGTTACGCACACCTCCACATTTCTTGTTTCATTTGTTGTTCCCTGAACCTGGTCCTTGTTTCTCATTTTTCGACCTTTTTTCAAAAAATGTGGCTTATTTTTCATGCTGAAGGATCCTTCACTATGAAAATCGACACCTCCACTAGTCGGTGTGGTCTAAAGGTTTTCTAAAACTACTCAGTTAAAGAAAAACTTTTATTGGATTCTTGGAGGTGATAAATTCGTTGTCCTGAACACGTAAATTCAAGTTCAGAGACGATGAGTTAGAATTTTGAAAGCTCGTCAAATACATTTCACTTTTACAATACTTGTCGATAGCTGAGATGTATATGCTTTTAATGGATGGCTGTACGTGACTTTGTACTGCACCAGATGTTTCTGGCATGAAAATCTTGTGAACTTTGAATCAAACATTGCATCCCAATTCATTCCCGTAATCACTTAATGCGGCATCTGCCAGACTACGTTGGATATATTCAGCTATGAATTATGATGCAAAGCCAGGCCATTATTGTGGGGTATGATGAACCACAGCTGTGTTTTAAGGGCTAACTGCTTAGGATTTGTTGGTTACAAGCGTAGCAAGTGTAACCAGCAAAGCTGTCCGAGGATGAGAAATGAGCAGGCCAGTAATTTAGTGAGGAACAACTTGTATGCTACTCCTAATGAGGGAATTCCGAACTGTGTCCTGGTGTTTTTTCGGCATTCTTCCAGTTGATTTACCTTGTACACTAGTTCAGGAAATGTACTGTCAATTCATATTATTGTCTTCAATTTACCTCTTCATTAGCAAAATGATAGATGCAGCCTACCTAAACACTCAGCTAAATATTGTTGCCTATTGTAGTTCAATCAGAATTGATATATGTTTTCCTATGCTCTGTGTTTAAAGCGCCTGGAGGAAGAGATAGCCTTGCAATTTTAGACTGGTTTGAACAGCAATTAGAACTTCGGAATATTGTGAGAGCAGTGAGTTCTGAGAAATCTGAATGTGGCCTATGCTATTAAAAACCCTTTGAGAATCGCAATGTTAAGGTATTGTTCGTGTTCCCTCCACAACCTGCTCAATCAATGGTCCATCGTGTCTCGGATTTAATTGATAACGAGAGAATGGCATGAGATTCTGAAAAGATAAAAACTTGCTTTTAAGGGGGGGAAGCTGTGGCTATTGAACAAATTCCCTTATCTACTTCTAATGGGCAAGATCACTTGGATTGGCAGTTGGCACCACACAGTCTGGTATGTATTCCACCAAATCTGGCTATCTTTTGCTTAGTACTGAATCTACTCTAAGGGACACTAGTAGCATAAACTGGGTTAGCCAAGTTTTTTGGAAACTCCTGTGGATCATTAGATGACCTCTAAAATTTGTGTTTTCGTTTGGAAATTTGTTCTGAATGCTATTCCATCTAAAACTAACCTCTTCAGACGGGTGTTAGAAGCTTCTGATTTGTGTGGATTATGTGTTTGCATTATGAGACTACCACTCATATCATCTTTGAATGCCACCATGCACGTGATTCATGGTTACTAGCTCAGTCTTGGTTGCCAGGAATTATTTCTTTTGATCAGGATTTGAATAATTGGATAAGCAAGATGTGTGATTTGGTTAAGCAGCGGAGATCTGATTTATTTTGGGTTCAATGTTTGTTTTCCTGGAATATTTGGAAATCAAGAAATGATAAAATTTTCAACAACATTGACCCTAGCCCCATTGTCTACGTTGCAAAGAGTCAAGTTTTGGCAGGATTATCAATCTATATTGCAACAGCATGATACTTCTGTTATGGCTACCTTCACTCCACGGGTCCATCAACAAACTAAACTAGATGGAAGCGTCCTCCAGAGGGTGTTTATGTGTGTAATGTTGATGATGCTTGGAAAAGTAATGAGAGAAGAGGTGGGATTGGAGTTGTGCCCTGGCACTTTCGAGGTAATATTATCAATGTTCACTTGAATTTTTAGATGTAACTCGGCTGCTATTGCAGAGATTCAAACAGTAAGATCAGCTTTAAAACTCATTCAAAGCAGGAGGATTTGTTACTTTAGTGGAAATACGAACTGATGCAACAAATTCCATTATGTGGATTTCAGCTGAGTTGCTTGTTTCCCCTTGGTTTGTGCGAGCTATAGTGACTGATGTGAAATTTTTGTTATCTAATTTGGCTAATGCGCTTGTACTGCTATTTCTAGAGAGGCGAATGAGTTTTAATTTATCGGCAATCACAAAAGAGTAGGCCATGCTATAGTATGGTCGCAGAAGCAGGTTTTTTTTAGTGAAGTCACAGAAGCGATTTTTTGTGTTTTTTTTTGGAACCTGGAATGAGAATCTTTCATTACTGAATCAAATTTAAAGCATAGTACAAAGCAGAGGTTACAAGGTAATCAAAAGGACCTCCCCATATACAATAATTTGGCAATCTAATAGCTTCTCTAGTAAGAATATGAGCAGGGACATTTGAGCTCCTATCTGTGTAGCTAATAGTAACTCTGTCTAAAGAGGCTAAGAAAGTCTTACAATCAGTGATAAGGATGCCGAAATAAGAGTCATCATGCTACTCAGAGTTGATGGCCTCAACAGATAAGAGAGCATCAGATTCCACACGAAATTCACCAACATTCAGTTTCTTTAGCCAACTTAGGATTTTTCATATGCATAGAGCTTCTGCAATATTTGACTCAACAAAATAAGGCATGCATTTCAGATAAATACCAGCGACATTTCCATCCAAATCCCGGACGAGACCACACATACCCGTCAGCTTCAAGTCACGGAAACATGCCACATCAATGTTTATCCTCACCTTTTGGGTAATATTGTTGTCCCCATAAAAAGTATATCCACACTCCCCACCGCTGCTTTCATGTCTAGAAGATGTAGTTTTAAAAATGATACATAAAATTGTTATTTTTGTGGAAGTGAAATATGGACTGTCATTTTTATGGAAGGGCCAATTACAAATTCAAGGCGCTTAAAATTATTAATTAATATGTAATTATTAAATTTTAAATGTATAACTCACTAATTAATATTATAAATTTACAGACTTGTTTATATGTTATTAATTTATTGTTGATATTTATATATTATTAGTATATTATTGATTTATTGTTAATATTTATATGTTATTTATATTTTATTTTTTATTCATATATTATTTATATATTATTAATATCTTGTTTATATGTTAAAAATAATACATAAATAAATCTGTAATTTATATGTTGTTAATTTGTTGTTGATATATTATTTATATGTTATTAATATTTTATTTATATGTTATTTTTAACATATAAATAATATATAAATAAAAGATATCGACAATATACAAACAAAACACTTTGAATTTACAAATATAGAAAGCACCAATGACAAATCAACAATATACCAATACATATAAATATCAATAAAAAATCAGCAACATATAAACAAGACGTCGTGTGATTTGAAATCACTTAATGAATTCAAAAAGTGACGCGCGTGAATATGTAATATATAAAAGTTGTCCATACCCAATAAATTTTGTAAAATTTTGTTGATATTCTACGAATTATCAATTTTTTAATTTTTTTTAATATCGAGATTAAAAAACGTAATTAGCAAAAAAAATCTAGACTCTATATACGAACCCAATTTTGTCAATATCAGGCCCCTCTTAGGTGTGGCCCAATGAGACAGCTAAGCCTCTGCTTGTATCTGACTGCTTAGGTCAGGCAGGAAGGAAGAAAAAGGGCCAACTGGTGTCGAACCTTCGTGCTAGACAAAAGTCCATTTACAATTTTAGGCTTCAATTGATGGGAAGTGGGAATATGTATAGGAGCTCCGAAACCCGATGACAGAATGGTGATTTGCCTAACAAACCCACAATATATGCACAGGTTCAGCTGTCAAAATTAGAGAAGGCATCGTAAGTCATAACTAGTATATCTTTAATTCTAATTGTTTCAGCTACGTTGTAGAAACTTCAAAAGAACCGAAATCCCATTTTTTAGCACAAAAATCATGAGCAGAACAATCTTTGCTGTTGAGACAAAGTCAAGAACCGTAGAAAATACAGGTCAAGACTCTGCAAGAGTAGAACATGTCACCTCAGAATAGGTAAGAAATATGAAATCAAAATTTTAGTCCATAGCATATAATTAAAGTATTCTACATCAGGATTCAGGAGCCAAAGAAGCCTTTCGCCCGGTTAACGTCATCTACAGTTGAGATCAGCCAACTGCTAGTAAGCATAACATGCCAGAAAATGAAGATACATAATATATTGTAAAAAATTAACCAAAAACAAGCTTAAGAACATAATGAACTTGTTCCATGATCTGTTAGCTGCACCAAGGACACATTATTCTGCTTCTTCCATCACCTAAGCACTGGTTTGGTTAATTGGTAGGTCAAGCAGTTACAATGCAGGTAATGACGAAGACTGAACTACCGACGAGCCGGCCAGGTCTTTGCATAAACTAACTCCTTCACTGGCTTTGTTGTTATTATCTGCTCTTGGGCTGCTTCCTGCACTGCTATTTGAAAGTGAGCCAAATGTGGTCTTCTGCAACACGCCGGTCGGCGATGAGTTTAGTCTCGGACTACTGTCCCATCCCTCTGTCATCAGGTTAAGTCCTGATGAACTCTTGCAGTCTGCATTTCCATTATTGGCAGTATTGTGTAGAACCTCCCCAAGAGGACCACCCATTGAAGACTCCCAAGAGAATGGAATCCAATTTGCTTGCCTCTGGCTCGGTTCACTAAGAACATTTCCAACTCCTAGTCCCATCTGGATAGGATGGAGCTCGCGTGATAATCTTAATGGAGAAAGATTGACCTTCTCGTTATTCGGTGAGGAAGTGGATGA
>CAODLS013094433.1:0-13743 GCA_948243855.1 Flueggea neowawraea | reverse complement strand
AATCCAATGCCCATATTTCGTTACTCCACAAACCACAAACTAAATAAAGAAACAAATTCAATGTTCAAAAATACACCATGACTCTACAAATGACAAACTAAACCGGAAAACAACAATTGACCAATCAAAAGACTAAAACTTTAGCATGAATAAGAATATCCCTAATCATTACTCCACACATGACAGACTAAACCAGAGAAACAATAATTAACCAATCCAAAGATCAAAACTTTAGCATGAATCAAATTAATATCCACACTCCATTTCTCCACAAATGACAACTAAACAAGAGAAATAACAATTACTTCCAAAAATCGAGACTTTAGCATGTAATTAAGCAATGTAAAGAGATCCATTAAACAATATGTCAAACTAACAAGAACCCAATTATTAACTCACAAAACCTATCAAAGCGAGATACGCACCGTCTTAGTTGCAGGTGATTGAGAAGGTGGGTCGGAGGAGGCCTGGTGAGAGTCAGACATGGAAGTCAAAGGAGATCGAAAATAAGGTAAACGAGGTTGGAACAGAGAGCAAAGAGAAGGATAAGGAAGAATAGAACCAGAGCGAAGCGAAAGAGAAGAATTGAAAAGAATGATAGCTAGAATGAACAAGAAAGGAGAGTCCAGAAAGACAATTAACATGGCTATTGTTAACAAGCCATGTTCTTTTTGTTGTCTCTGGAGGGTTCTGGCGAGATATCAGGAATCTGGTTCTGTGTGGGTGGAATAGTGGCCTGAGAGTGAGGTTCGATGATGATGACATCCTTTGAGGTTGACTTTGGATTCTGATATGGCCTTTTGTAGGTCGGTTTATTTCTCTTTCTTCATGAGAATTCAAAACCCTGATGAATCAGCTTTTTGTGTACCTGAAGTTGATCTGGAAATTATGGAGAAAATATAAGGGAAAAATACAGAAAAATTATTTTGAGAATTACTATACTTAGCCTAAAACGGTAACTTTAATGGTAATAAAAACTACTTGAGTCACAAATTCGATCTTTTAAAACCTATTTAGTTGTGGAAATTTTCTTTTTTTTAGAAAATTAGAAAATAAAAATGAAAAATAAAAAATTTATTCATACAATACTAAATTTTTTTATTATTTTCTATATTATTTTAAAAAATAAAAATAAAACAAAAAATAAGAAATAAGAAACAGAAAATTGTTTTCTCATCTAAACCTAACAATTTTTCCTCGTTTGTATTATAATCTACACTGACAATTAGTTAGATTTGATATTATAAAGCAAGAATTCAATTCAAGGAGGAGGGTACATACCGTTTTGGCCGGGGAAGGAAGAGGTGAGTGCTGAGAAGGAATCATGAATAGCAGAGAAGGTCCACGATGAGGTGAACCACGTCGGAGCAAAGAGGAAGCAACAATATGATAAAAAAGAACAGTAAGGCTACTTTGAAGTAGAGAACGAAGAGGAAAGCTTGTAAGGTTGCAAAGAAAAACAAAGTTGGCGACTCTGAGATGATCACCATCCTAAAGTTACTACTTCCACTATTTCAGTAAGAATTAGCTTATGATCCTATTCTGTTGGCAAACTTTTGAATAGATTTCTCATAGATAAGATTCCATGATTATTCTACTCCACTATGTTCATACTTCATGGTAAGTTACCACGTTGCGGAGTTGCTGTTGCCTTTAACGTTCTTGAGATTTCTATAATTTTGTAGCTTCATCGAGAGATTGGGTTTGCGTTTCTAGGTTCAGAATGCATTATAGGTTAGACCTGGTATTATGTGGGTTATATATGTCTGGATAAGGCCTGTCTGTTGGATTTGGTTCGTTTTCACTAATACGAGGCCTTACTCTGTTACTCAAACAATACAATCTTCTTCATTTGCTTTTCTTTTTCTTTTCTTTTTTTTCTTTAAAAATGATAAGGTAGAAAATTATTCAAATATAAGATCTGCAGCTGGAACTACTAAAAGGCAGCTAGGGATTAAAAGCTTAACTAATAAATCACCCGTTGTTTAGTTTAGCGGCAAGTGAATGAAAGGTTCACATGAAATGTCTCGAGTTCAAGTTGTTTGCGAGCATTTTGGTAGAGATTATTATCTTTATGCTAAGAGATATTAATAGAAAAGATTGCTCTTGCTCCCAATTGTGCAATCCATCGTTTGTCGACCTCTTGAACTCTCGATGGACCAAGAGAAACTGAACTAATAAAAAGATAATGAGTTGTTTGTTTTTAGCAGATAGAGCGATAAATATGCAAATTAATATATTGTACGATAAAAAAGAAAAAATGTGTCTTTTAAAAAATATAATATGTTAATGATGACATATGCTATGTTACCATTTATAGATTTCTTAGCATTAAACTGGCTCACATAAGGAGTGCCAAATATATTCATAGTCATCAATAATAGAGTTTAAATCAGAGGTAAGTGCATCCTTTAGATTGAATGGATTTTTTTTAAAAACAAAAAGACAAATTGTTATTGAATTGATTAATCACTAATTTTTGTATTGTTCAATCACTCAACTTTATTTAGTGTTAATTCCATGATCATCTGTCCATTAACAAAATGGTCTAAACTGGAACAATAACCTTTCCCCATTTTTGCTCATTCTTGAATTTCGAAATTTCACAAACCCAAAACCAAGGAGAAGTGATTAAATGATTAAAGAAATAAAAATGGACCACACCAAATAAATTGACAAAAATGATAGACTTCAGTGTTATATTGGTAAATCCGAAAAAGAATAATGCGAATGGTGAGCTAATATTTTGGTCCAAATAGTCTGTACATGTGAAGTTAGAATCCGAGGATCATATTTTTTTAGGCACTATCATTATCAGAAATTAAGGATTCAGTCAACAGTAATTAAAAATATGGAAACCCACAGTTTGAACTTTGAATATTAACCAAGATGAGAAAGTCGAAGCAAAATCGTAATATGTTTCATCTAAGCGATTCTACCTTCAAATACGTCCTAATTAATTATATTCAAACATGTTTATAAGCTTGTGGCAGACACAACATAAATGGCTCAAAAGAAACCAAAAACATCAAGACTCTGGAATTGTCAAAGAAAACAGGGTTTTGATTCTGTGTTTTGTTTTTGTCACGAAAATCTCAGCCGTTAATCATACAAAAGCTTTAAGCCTTTCCCGTGGAAGTCGCATTGTAGAGTGAAAAGCAATCATATCAAATCAATAGGATTAAAGACCATTGTTTTTTTTAACTATATGGCCATCCAATTCCGTTACCAACTCAACTAAATTGATCCCGTACATCAATAACAATATTATTCGTCAATTCAATTGGGCTCACCTCAAAACAATCAGGGGGCTGAGAAGTATTATTATCAGGGATTGGAAAGAGCAAATCAAGAAGAACACAAATTGAAAAAGAGGAAATAAATGAAAAAAAAAACGAGTGGTAGCGTGCAAATTCAAACTCCAACACGACGCCATGTGTGGCTGACGTGGAGTAGGACCCACTTCACTTCCATGTCCGGTGGCCATAGCAACAAACACTTCTCATCATAGGTCAAAACTCGGTAAAACCGAACCTTTTCAAACTACCACGAACATGGCCCACCCAATAATCCCTCCCCCATGATGGCATGCCTCTACATACATACATACATGACATGATGGTGATGATCATCCATGGCATGATCCTAAGAGAGGGGGCAAGCATGTCATGCTGAGAGAGTCATAGTCATGGCTGAGTCAGAATTGGCCTTATTCATCACCCACCTTCCTTTTCTCTAAAAATTTTCAATTGTCTTGTTAATTTTGATGCTGACTAATCCCATTCACTCATTAAAAATGCATTATCTTCTCTAATTTATAGTTCCCGTTTTAGGTTAGGCTAAAATGTCAAATTTCAGTACTTAAATATAATCATTCTAATCTAACTACCATAAAAATGTTTGGGCCATTTCAAGGGGACGAAAACATGATGGACTACCTAATTAACTTTTAATTCCCCGATAATATATTATATTAACAAAAGTATATAACATTACTTGACAAAAAAAAGTCATTTTATTTCCTTCCATAGAGAATCAAATTCATGATTTTATAGCGTTAGAGTTAACTCTAATATTAATGAATTAATAATCTATCTATAAACATAACATTTTAGCTAAATACATAAAATCTCCAAATCAACATGCTAATAACTCACCGAACAGTTTCGTTACTTATTCGCTCAGGCTGTTAATTTACGACAATGAGTGATCATCCCTTTTAATCTTATAATGTACATTCATTTGAATGATGAGAAATTATTTAAGGGAAAATCATAGATTAATTGATCCTTTGGTGAATCTTGGACCTTAATATACATGGAGGTGATGGATCTTTGATGCCCCAAAAGGAAAAAAACTATCAAAAGTTTTAATGTATTCGAAATCATGCAATGTTGCATCACAATTTAGCAACATATATCAATCGGTTTCGTTGTGATACCGGCTTCACATTTTTTTTTTTATATATGTTTGCCATTAAATCATATTGATGGGACAATATTAATATACAAAAATCAATTTAAAGTAGTAAAATTAAAATTATTCATGGGTTCTGCTTGCATAAACTTTCAAGTCGTGGCACAATGTGGTGTTAGTGCAGTGATCACAAATTTGCATGCTGAAATCGACTATCTAAATTATTGTTAAAAACTTTCTGACGAGGACCCATTTACCAATATTTTGCTATTTGGCCAGTTTTTGTTGATGAGTTTATTAATTAATGGAGAATTACGTGGCACGCAAACAATCAACCGCCACGGTTCATTGTGTCGGTGCAATCGAGGACATTTAGTTATCTTTTCTTTTCTTTTCTTTTCAAATAATATTTATTTGGTTAATATTATTTGTTAATTGAAATTAAACAATTAATTACTGATGAGCTTATGGGGATACTTCTTTATTAACAACGAGGTGGTTGTGCGGTTTATCGAAGCTTCTACTGAAATTGCTAAACTATATAACTGGCCTATGCCCCGTTTCGTTAATTTGTGTTTTGGATTGTAAAATATATGATAGTGTCATGTGTTAATTAACACTCTAATTTTTAATTAATTCAATGAGTGCGGTGGTTATGTTAGTGTATTAGTCAAAGGGTGCTTTGGAACTATCTGCAAATTGGAATTTTGTTAACAGCAAGATGCTAATACTATAGTATAGTAGTTAACATGATTCTGAGGAACTTGTTAAGAATAAGAGTTCGGATACTATAAATATAAAAAGAAAAATTATTAATATTTACATTTCGAAGTGATTGTCTAAGGCTATTTATAAAAGAAGTTGCTAAAACATACTTAAATACAAGATATTTTGGATGTTTATTTCTAGCTATTAGATTATAAAAGTAGATTATTGAAATAATTTTTTTAAAGCCAAAATAATTTTTATATATTAAAATACTATAGAACGACACATTCTCAAAAATATAACTTATGTCTGAATTTGAATGATTGAATATGCAATGTGCACAATAAGTCACAAATAGATATATAATCATACCAAATTTTTCCACTCACAATAGTTTTTATATTAAAATATTAGTATTTATGTTTTTTAAATTGAGCATTCATAGATTATACGATGAGAAAAATAAATTGATAATCTTCAACTGATGAGGCCATATATTAATATAAATTAATGCTATTATTTATTTAAAAAAATCTCATGTTAATTACCATTAAATATTCAGGAAGGGTACGTGGTACAGGCTTATCTCAATTAATGTTATTATATCAGGTTATAAGTGCTATGGTGGATTCGCGTTTTCTTCTTTATGTTTTTGATTAATTCATGCATCATTGTGTGTATATCTCTCTCTCAAAAATTAATTAAGCAGAAGCAGCATGCAGGGACATAATTAGGTAGCTAATTTGGAAGCAACTATGACATCATTTGTTATAATCCTTAAAAAACGTGCCATTGATAACCCTTAATTAGATTCTATTTACATTGTGCATGGCCAATACATGCCCCATGACGTTCCTGATGATATGGATTCCATTGCTAATAGTCTTAATCCATGATTAATTAGCATGTCATTTAGGATATATCAAGTTAATTGATGGAGGCTACAGCTCTAATGCGTTGTCGTCCACAACCCAAAAAAAAATTAATTAATTAATTAAGCGATTGTAGTGAGCGCACACCTTCATTTGTTGCTTTCTTTTTTATGGATTTAAAATGGTAGCTAGTATATGATAATCCTTATTAAATCATTTAATTAATATTAGTAAATCTAATACGGTAGTTCGAATGATGAATATATTTGGATTGAGAGACTTATAAATTGAGCCAAAAAACGTTAAATTTTATTGAATTAACTCGCATTCATGCTTCTCAAAGTCTAATTCGAGCTTTATTTGATCATAATTTAAGAAATTCTATACTTTGTTTTAATTTACGTTACATTCCAATAATATATTTTTTTTCATTAGTCTCACAAGTCATTTTATATGCTTTCACTTAAAATTGAATTCTCGAATTTTTAATTAGTATTAAAATTAACTTAGGTACCAGTTGCACTCAATTCAAAATATATATACATATATATATCGTCCGTCCTAAAAGCAAATGATCAACCCCGTGCACACAGTTCTCTTTTGGAATGATTTGCCAACTAACAATTTAGGTATCCAAGTTTCAAGCATAATTCAAATAATAAGTTAAAAGAGTCTATTGACTTTGGATCCTCTAATATTCTACTACTTATGATCATCATAACGTCGCATCATTTTCTTGGTTAAGAATTTTTTTTTCTATTATATGTTTATCTAATTTGCCTATTAAGATGGACGAAACGTTAAATCAATTGTCGTTGTAGTCAGTTAATTATTCTTTACAAAACTTGTTCTTATATGCTAATTAAATTACCAAGAGATAATTGATAAATAATGATATATTTTCATTTATATATTGTTTTTAAGAGTGAACAACCGTTTCAAGATTAAAAAATTGATGGTTTATTCCTTCTCAATAAATTTTTGTCCCTAAAATTTGAACTTTATTTTTTGCCTAATAGAGTTTACTATTGAACTATTCCGAATATATTAAATCAAGTAAGCTTTTAGAAGAGTACTGATTGTGAAACACTTATAAATATTTTTGTTTAAACATCATTCGGAAAGTTTCAGGTTCCAAATATAACTTGTTTAGAAAGAAACCATGTTGAGTTTTCAAATGGTGCAATAGGTTGTTTTAATTGGTTGGAATTTGGGAAACGACAAGGAAAGTTGAAGTGGGAATTGGTGTAATAGGAGAATGAGCTAGATTGGATGAATTGATATTCAACTAAAATCACTAAAAAATAATCAACTTCAACATAATAATATTTGTTCTACCTTTGGGGCAGATAGTACAACCGCCTCTTGTTAGGGGCGCTATAAGTAGAAAAATTTCCTTTTTAAAAAAAAAATATTTCTGCCCCACACCTTCCACTCCATCTTTTCAATTCTCGCCTCTTGAAAACCTCTCTCCTCTTAATCGTAAAATCCACCAGACATTAGCTCTATCTCTAATCTCATTTTCTCTCTTAAACTTTGCAGCATACTGAAGAAATATAGCAAAGACATGAAGAAATAAGGAAGCAGGGGGTTCCTTTGTTAGTTAACTTCTTGTGTTTGCTTTGTTGTCCGGTGTGTTTTGAAAATTTGTAAGACATTTGGTTGCGTAAGCCAAACAGTACAATATATACATTTGCCTAATATTTTTATATAATTTATGATTTCACTTTTTATTTACAACAAATTTTGCCTTCGTTGAGTGCAATATTAAAGTGTTAAAAGAAAAGTCACCAAATTATTAAAATATAAATTTCACCAAAGCAAGAGAGAATTGCGCTAGGCAAACGACAAAAAATCTATTTGCGGCGGATGGAGCCGTCCCCAAGACATATAACAATAATTGGAACGGATAATCACCTAGGGGGTTATAAACGCCCCAACAAAACCGCCCCAAGCAAACACTCTAGCCCGGCATTTGACAAAACCGCCGTGGTTCTGTAGAAATAGTCGGCGGTTTTGTAAACCGCCCCATTGCCTATTTAGAACCGGACCTACGGCCGAAAAAAGGGCCCCGTAGGCTCTTTTTTTTAAGTGAATATACAGAAAATTTAACATCTAGAATCACGGAGAAAATCGATGTGCGTTGGAATGTAGTTTTTGTCTAACAAAATATAATTATTACTTATAGACTTTCGACAACCAAGATTTAGAAAGATTTAGCGTAATGCCTAATATTCTTGAAACTTTGAAACTTGGTATATTTGTATTACAAATTAAACTATATTCATGATGAGATTGAGGTTCCATCTGCTGTTGAAGTTAAAACTAATATTGACATGTCCAGGAAAAAAAAAACTACATTGAGATAATAAAATTATATTTAAAAGTAATCAGTATGATCTTTAAGCATTTGATAATGATTTGAAAAGTGCTTTGTGGAATCATAATATTGGCTCAAAAGTACTCTTTTTTAAAAAAAAAAACTACTTTTAAACTTCTAATATATTTCTAAATGTTAAATACAAAATTTTCCAAACAAGCTCTACATTTCACAAAATGACTCGGCTGGTGACATTTTTTTGTTTTTTGTGAAAAAGGTAAGGGGTCGCTGGTGACAATTCAATGTCTCACCTTTCCTTCACCTATATTAATATTAGTCATCTAAATTAAGAAACATATTCTTCAATTTCTGTATTTCTTTAGTTATAATAGTAATCCAACACAGTATGTCTTTTTTTTTGTTAAATATTCAACACAACACAGTCACAGTATGTCAAGACTGAGGAAATCTAGATACTTAATGGACTCATTTGGTAAGGACAATAGTTAACATTGTATTTAGTATTTTGTTAAAAAATATATTTATTTTCTACTTTTTTACTGTGCAGTCATTACAAAAATTACACAAAATATATAAAATTGTACTCCTTCCAAACAAGTCCAATATGTTTAGTTATATATTGTTTGAAACTTGACTGATTTGTGATATGTAGGACTTGTTTGACAAGTTTTATATAGCGTTTTCCTGTAGCAAAGAATAAAAACTACTTCAAAACTTTTATAATACTTGAAAGGTAAACATATCCTTAATTTTTTTATAAATTATTAAAAAACTAATTAGAAGTTATTCTAAATTAAAGAGAAAACAATCTAGTCGGTACTCTTAATTGAAAATAGAATATTCTGATTTGATTTGGAACCTTTTATTTATTTATTCCTAAACAAACACCACTCTAGCTATTAATATGAATCAAGTATTAATTACTTGAAGCAATTATCAAAGAAGTGTGTGTATATGAATATATCCTATATATTAGAATAATCCTTATGAAGAATTATATATGCACTTTATAGAATAATCCTTCTTTAAGTATTTTAGAAATTAGTAATTAGGAATACGGTCAATTACCGTTTGATTAGGAACATTTTCTTCCCACAATAATTATACACCAATATAATGAAACATAAAGTATTTTTAGTAAAGGAAAAAAAGAAGAAGATTAATCTAGAATGAAAAGTCATGTAGTATTGGTACATGATGCAAGCAAATGCATAGCTTTTCTTCTTATCATAATAATGATTGGTTACTTCATGATAGTATAGATGTCTCTTCTTTTCAATCCCAAAGAATAAGAAACATGTACGTAAATAAGTTTGCTATACCTATACGTCACTGTTCATACTTTATAATATATAAATCTATATGGCTCCGAGTGTCATTATCATTATCTCTCAATCATGCATCTACCATTTTTATCATGTTATTTTTTTGTAAAAAGAAAAACTTAATCCAATTGGGACAAATTAAATAGAGGCTGTATAGGCGAGAAAAATTTCTATTGTTTTCTAAAAAACTAGAAAATAGAGATGAAAAAATGAAAAAAATTGTTAAAAAAAATTGATTAGCAAACATATTTTCTAAATATTTTCAATTTTTAGAAAATAAAAACAAAACAGGAAATAGAAAATAGAAATTTTTTTCTCTTTTTTAAACTAAACAAAACCATAATGTTTGATTGGAAAAGAAGGAGATTATATAAATAAGATAGCCGATAAAAAAGTTGATTAATTAATAAAAAGGATAAATAAGTGGCATCTAATAATTTTATGAAAAGAAGTAAGTTTTATCTTTTTATCAACAAGTAATGCCAAATAATGAAAACACACGTCTGTTTGGATATTCGGAATGTGGATACTCATAAAAAGGATTTTACTTTAGAGGATGAAGTAATATTGATGATTCTCTTCCCAAACCCTCCTTACACTTAACAAACAAAGCTGCTTAAAGATAATACACTTAAAAAAAGAACCAACAACTTATTGGCAAGTATTATTTATATTTATCAATGAAAATACAAATAATTTTTCTAACTTTGTTTAGATGTCATCTATCGAGAACTCTCTCAATTTGCACTATATGTGGGTGGTAACCTAGTTATATTGTATGCTTTCACCAAATTATTAGACCAATTTTGTATTTGGTACTAGAGGAAATGTTTCTTGAGGCATTTAAGACTTTGCAAAAACAAATTTGTCACACACATTTTAGGACCTTACCAGTTCTTGTCAAGTTCAGTCACGATACTTTAAATATCTATTGTACGTAGAGAGAGAATTTCGCATAGTCACAAGGAATGCTGCTATTGCTTATTGCCTCCACTCATTTTTTTTCTAGAATAAAAAAAAAACATATAAACTATCAATTTACTTTTACCTTCTTCTTTTTTTGAGCTGGAAACAGGAAACCTTCATTTATCACAATCCAAAGATACAACAGTCGCTGATTTCTATCAATTTACGTAAGCTGATAGGTAAAGAAAGGTTGGAGACTCTGGTTTGCTTTTTCGCGATTAAGAAATATATGCGTCTTAAAAAGCATGCTTCACCTTCACGCCTTAGCTTTTGGCCTTTTCATGCAACCCCCAATAATGCTTGGTATTTACTACTGTTAATCTACCAAACTGAAATGGTGAATGTCAACTCCTTCACAACTCTTCCTATGTTCATGTACCTACCTACGTACTCTTTTTGAGTGAATTTAACCAATTTATGAAAAGAAAATTTGCATACTTGTAACAAAATTAAAGGAAAAAAAAGGACTTTTCAATTAGTAATCTCTTTAGTGTGAAGATTTTTGGATGTACAATGCATGTTTCCAAACGGATTATTAACGGGCTAGATTAACAATAAGAATTGATGAGCTTGTATTTCGTTATCTAACACTAAAAATCATGGCTTTGATTCTAAGTGGGAGCAAATAATATTATTTACAAAAAAAATATAATAAGTGATATATATTAATTCTTACTGAAAATAATAACTTGATTTTTAATGCATAATATAATTTTAGTAATAATTTAGACTACAAATCAAATAAACCGTAAAACAAGTACCATAGCACCGGGGAGAGAGCTCCACTAGAGAGAGTCTATCAGAGTTTTGTTTTGAAGTATTACTCTTTATAATAAAAAAAATTATGAATATAAAAAGAATATTGGAAATGCTTTTAGACGGTAAAAATTAAGTCTGACTTTAATCTAAATCTGTCAAAACAAATAAAAATTAATTGGGTTAATACAAATTATAAAATAAACATAAAATCTGAACATCCCATGGTTAATATATATGAGTAGCATATTATTAATATCATTTTGTATTGGACATGGAGGAATTGATGCTTGTTATATCAGCAACTAAAGAAGCCTACTCTAATTTACCCCCACCTACCAGGGTATGGACTTTGGACGGCACAAGAGATATTGATTTGATCAGTAGTTCTGCCTTAAATTGACCGGTAATTTTTATTACTCGAATCAATTAAACAGTATTTGACCATTAATAACAAAGCTGATGGTAATTAGTTGACCATCTTGATCACTCAAATGGTATTTAAAAGTAAAAAGCAAGTGCTTGAATATGGTATTTGAAGGAATCAGGGTACTCATTTAATAAATAAACAGTATAAAAAATAGGCGGTTCAAGTTACCTATATCGATTCTGGCGGAAACATAGCAGCAGACAACAACTGTAGGACCAGGATGTTGGTTTTGCGAGCAAACCACGATCGGATAGTCGACGGGAGTGCTCGACTTGTTCGCAGTCTAGATGCCACGCGGATCGACACTATCGACAAACAATTCACAGTGCAAGGAGATGAAGGAAGGAAGACGGAGGGAAGGATGATGCCTTCCTCCCTTTTTTTCTTTTCTTTTCTTTTTTTCCTTTCCTTACCTTCACAGTTCACGTTGCAAAAAATTTGTATAGAAAAACCCCGAGGCAAACTATCTTCTCCCTCTCTCCCTTCCATCTCACCGAACCATAACCATGACCAGTCTTCTCCTCCCAACAACCTCTCTTTCTGTCACAAACAAAACTCTTCTCTTGTCTCTCAAAAACCCATCTCCTCTCTCTCTAACAACACCAAGAAAACCAGCAAGACCAAAATCAAGAACAACCACCATTGTAGCCAAATCCAGCAACACAGCTGACGCACCAGACAGAATCATCTCAGCCGTCTGTTACTTCTACCCATTTTTCGATGGCATCCAATATGGCAAATACGTCATAACCCAGTTCTCCCCAATTCAAGCTCTCATTCAACCACTCTTCCCTGCCATTAAGGTCTTCAAGAGCTTCCCCTTAAATGGGTTCTTGGTTTTCTTGACTCTTTACTTTGTTGTTGTGAGAAACCCTAATTTTAGTAGGTATGTGAGGTTCAATACTATGCAGGCAATTGTGCTTGATGTGCTGTTGATATTTCCTGATTTATTGGAGAGGAGTTTCAATCTAAGAGATGGGCTGGGGTTGGATTTGTTGATGAGTTTCGATAGTAATGTGTTTCTGTACCTTTTGGTTTGTCTGATTTATGGATCAACTTGTTTGTTGGGTCAGGTTCCTAGGTTGCCTATTGTTGCTGATGCTGCTGATAGACAAGTTCTTTGAAGTTTGAATAATACCCCTTTTTGGAAAAATTTTCCCCAATTATGCTCTAATAATTGAATTTTGAAGGTAGAGACTCTCTCTCTCTTTCTTCTAGAGAGAGAAAGTGAGCAACTTCTGGCGAATTCCTAGGGTTTCCTAGATCTGCGATTGGTGCCTTACGCCTTACCGATGGGTCGCCGATCTAAGAAAGCCTCATCTTCTCTGCCTCTTGATGTCTCTACTGAAGATTGTGTGGACTCTTCCCCTCTGCGCGATGTTGTTTCTTCCACTCTGCGAGTTGCTGATTCTTTGCATGTTGTTTCGATTGACGATGCTACGGTGGTTTGTGAGTCTCTTTGCGCTGTGCCTGTGCTTCCTCCTGCCCTTGGCATAGACAAGGAGCATGCGGTAGTGCCACTGGTAGCAGGGCCTTCAGATCTGGGTGGTTCTATGAAGAAATGGAGTGATTTGTTCAACAATCGGGATAAATCTCTTGATGGAGGCCTCCGGTATGTTCCACCTTCTGTTCAGAATGGTCTTAGGGTTGCCACCTTTACTTGATCTGAATTGCTTGGTGAGAGTGCTAAGTGGGCAAATGCTGTGGTTGGTAGTGTTTTTGGCCTTATCCCTAAATTCTCGGCTATTGAAAGTTATGCTAGAGCTAAATGGAAGCACTTAGGTCTGGTTGTTGTTCATTTGATTGCTCCGAATGTGTTTTTGTTCAACTTTAAAGATGATTCTGCTAAAATGAGTGTGCTTCAGAGTGGCCATTATTCCTTCTATTCTAGGCCTTTGATCCTTCAAGCCTGGAGACCATTCATGAAAT
>CAODLS013093784.1:0-22338 GCA_948243855.1 Flueggea neowawraea | reverse complement strand
TTTCCGTTTTTTGTTTAGACAATGTTTGGTTTGATTTTATTATTAAGAATAATAATCTTTCATCTATCATAGGAACATATTTTATGGTATTGATACCCTCTCATTTGGTCTCTATGTTTTAAACTTGGAACAAAACAAGCACATCTATAACATCAATAAAAGGTTAAAATCAAACGATTTAAACCAAACCTACTTCTGGCATTGTTGTTTGGGTCATACAAGTGAGAAACGCATCTCAAAACTCTATAAAGATGGATTACTTGACTCATTTGATTTTGAATCATTTGATACATGTGAATCTTGCTTGTTAGGCAAAATGACAAAGAGTTCTTTTTTCACACAAAGGTGAAAGGGCCAATGAACTATTAGGACTAATACATACTAACGTATGCGAACCTTTTAGTACAAGTGCTAGAGGAGGTTATTTGTACTTCATTACCTTCACTAATGATTTCAGTAGGTATGGATTTGTCTATATTATGAGATACAAATATGAATCATTTGAAAAGTTCAAGGAATTCAAAAGTGAAGTACAAAACCAACTTGGCAAGAATATCAAAGCACTTCGATCTGATCATGGTGGAGAATATTTAAGTCACGAGTTTGATAATCATCTTAATGAATATGTGATTGTTTCACAACTTGTGATTGTTTCACAACTTACTCTTCCCAGAACACCCCAATGGAATGGTGTGTCTAAAAGGGGAAATTGAACCCTATTAGGTATGGTTCAGCAAATGATGAGTCAAACGGATCTTCCAATCTAGTTTTGGGGTTATGCCTTAGAAACTACTGCATTCATACTTAACATAATAAAATCTAAAGCATTTGAAAAGACACCATATGAGATATGGAATGGAAAGAAGCCCATAATGTCTTTTCTTAAGATTTGGGGATGCGAAACTTTTGTGAAACGACAAGTATCAGAAAAGTTAGCTCCAAAATCCGATAAATGCATATTTGTGGGGTATCCAATGAAAATAAGGGGATACTACTTCTATAACCATTCTGAGAACAAAGTGTTTGTTACTCAAACCGATATCTTTTTAGAAACGTAATTTATTTCCAAAGGAAATAGTGAGAGTAAAGTACTCATAGAGGAAATAAGAGAACCACAAATAGCCACTGAAGATGGAACAAAGATTCAAGATGACTCAAAAGGTGTTGTGAAGTCTGAATCTATAACACAAGGCACAAGAAGGTCCAGTACGACTCGTCACGAGCCTGAGAGATATGGATTTCTCATAACTGACAATAAAGGAATTGTTCTTGTAGATCATAATAAGCCTACAACTTACCGAGAGGCGATTGCAGATTCAAATTTTGTAAGATGGCTTGAAGCCATGGATTCAGAAAGTGTTTCACAATGAAAGACTTAGGTGAAGCCTCTCATATCCTAGGGATACAAATATACAGAGATAAATCTAAGAGGCTAATTGGACTAAGTCAAAGTATGTACATTGATAAAGTGCTAAAGAGGTTTAGCATGTTGAATTCTAAGAAAGGAATGATTCCCATGGTTCTTGGAAAACCATTGAGCAAGGCTGGTTGTCCTACAATAAGACAAGCCAGAGATTACATGAGTAGGATTCCATATGCTTCTGCAATTGGATCTATCATGTATGTCATGCTTTGTACACGCTCTGATGTCGCATATGCTCTAAGCATGACTAGTAATTTTCTTGGATCCAGTCTGATCCAGGTGAAAGTCACTGGACCGCAGTCAGGAATATCCTTAAGTATTTGAGAAGAACTAAGGATGTTTTCTTGGTCTACAAAGGATAAGAAGGCGAACTAGTCCTAAGTGGTTACACTGATTCTAGTTTTCAGTCTGACCATGATGATTTTAGATCGCAATCTAGTTATGTTTTTTGTTTGAATGGAGGTGTAATCAGTTGGAAAAGCTCCAAGCAAGACACCATTGTCGATTCTACTATAGAGTCTGAGTACATAGCTGCGTTAGACGTAGCAAAGGAAGTTGTTTGCCTCAAGAAGTTCATTACTGGTTTGGATGTTGTCCCAAGCATCACAAATCCAGTAGACTTATTTTGTGATAACAATGGAGTCATTGCTCAAGCCAAGGAGCCCAGATCATATGAAAGAACCAAGCACATACTTAGACATTTTCACCTCATTCAAGAAATAGTCAAAGGGGAGATGTCAAAATATGCAGAGTGGATACCAATGACAATGCAACAGATCCCTTAACAAAGGCTCTACCAAAATTGAAACATGAAAGAGACGTCAAGTCTTTAGATATTAGGTTCGTTCCTAATTGGGACTACTGCAAGTGGGAGACTGTTAGTTTTCTGCCCTAGTCCAATCATGTATACATTGTCATTTGGTTTATTTAATAAAAGAGGCTTTTTAGTTCAATGAAATATTATTTGTTTTATGAAAATAAAAATCCATGAATGATTTATTCTTCCTTATGCCATCAAGTACGTGACTTGATAGTAAAACCATAAGGATAAAAAGGGATATTATTCTAAATGTCCCTAATCGATCATTATCACAGGAATAATAATGAATTAAGATTAGTATTTTACTAAGCGGATAATCACATTTTACTGATTATGGATATGAGATATCAACTTGGAACATAGATACTTGTTGGAGAACATTTATTGGACTGGCCCGCTATGAAAGCACTTCATGGATTGTTGTCATAAAGTAACTTTCATGTAGCGGTGATGTTTGAGTTCTCTGAGTGAAACTCGCTATCGACTCCTACATGAGGAATCGCATGTTTTGAATTAGTCAAATGTTATCCGTAACAGGGTAACAATAAAGGCTATGATTAGATGTGTCATGAATCATGTAGAGGAGTGATAGTGAGAGTGATGGATTTTTTTTTCTTATGAAGAGTGATATCTCTTGGCCACTTGATGAGTAGGATTGATAGAATATATGCATACTCGAATGAATTGATAAAGGGGTTTATCAATGTCATTTGTTATATCAATCTACTTGAGATCAATAAAACATGCTAAGCATTATAAGGTTGGCATGTGGTCATGCCTTATGCTTAGATGAGATATCGTGAGACAAAAGGACCAAATATCAGACCGTGAAAGGTTAACTTGGATCACCGACATTCGCTTGATTTTGGGTTTCCATTATGTATTAGTAGATACCGCTGATGGACTTTGGGCCCAAAGGTTTGGGACAATGCCCATTGCCAATTTAGAGCGGGCATATTGGGTCACACACAAGAACGAATTGTGTTGGTTACAAAAGTTCTCTCCTTGTGGTGATTGCATTATTAAGATGATTAATTTGATTAATCAATAATAATTCAGGATTTTATGATTTACGTGTTGAATAAAATTTAATATGTGGTCCATTAATGTCATGGGCTTTTAATATGAATCACCAATTATCATGGTGATAATTATTTAATTAGTGTGACATAATTCGGCCCATGAGTGATTTATTTTATGACAATGTATCATATAATTAAAGCCCAATAACATTAATAAAAATCCATGTGAATTTCGGCAATACCCAACCTATTTAGGAGCATAAAAATTCGACACAATAAACCTAAATAGGGAGAAAGAAATTCGGCATCCATCTTCCTATTTTTTAGGAGCCTTTATCCTTGTAAGACAAGGAGAATTTTTGCACATGCACTAACTAATTAAGAGTCCATGACTAATTAGGAGCATTATTCTTGTGTGACAAGGAAATAAAACCCTAATTTGTATGTGACAAAACTAATTAGGAAATGTTTACTTTTGTGGGACAAGAAAGGAAAACCCTAGTGTGACTAAATAGAAATTCGGCACACTCCTACTATAATACGAAGAGGCCAAATTCTTGTTGGGCAAGCAAGGGGAATTTCGGCTCCTATAGTGCACCTATTTAGGTCTCCTCATATGCCTATAAATAGGTAGCACTCCTTGCTATTCCCAAAAGGCAAAGCCGAATTTATTAGTGCCACTTTCAAAGAGCGAAAAATATTCTTTTAGCTTTAGAATAGAGATTCTAAACGGGTGCTAGTACACTCCACCGATCCAAAGGTAAGTTCATTTGTGTGGATACTTCTAGACATGTTCATGCTAAGGCAACGTGAGTTCGAAAGGTGGTTTGAGGTTTTGAATACTTAGAGCTACATCAACACCTCATACATTTAAACATTCAAGCTTTGGATCTAAGGTAAATCTACTAACCCTAATCGTATATGTTGATATGCATGGGTCCTTGGTGGAATTCTAGGGCTTAAATTTTTGTTATTTCTGCTGCTTTATTTACTTATGAATGTCATAAACTAGCCGCGATTTCCTACACCTTTTTCATCCCAATACAACGGACATATGCATCTCCATCCATATAATGCTTTGTATGGTGCCATACCAATACTACTATGCTAATGATTATTGTAACGAAATTCCATCAGTGTAATATATTGATCCCACGAACCTTGGAATTAAAGCACACAAGCTCAAAGCATATCCTTTAGCATCTGGACAGTCCTCTCTGATTGTCCATCCATTTTTCGATGAAATGATGTACTAAAGTGAAGTTTAGTACCAAGAGCCTTTTTGTGAAGTCTCCTAAAATTGAGAAGTAAATCATGAATCTCTATCTAACATTATAGAGACTGGTATGCCATGCAGCCTGACGATCTCGTCAATGTACTTCTTAGCTAGTTGCTCAAGTGTGCATCCCCATCTAATAGGTAGGACATGATTTGAATTGGTTAATCGATCAACAACTACAAAAATAACATCATTCTTTCTTAGAGTCTTCGGTAACCTGACAACAAAATCCATTGTAATTCTCTCCAATTTCCATTCCGGAATAGGTAATGATTGTAACATACCGGCTACTGCCTGATGTTCAATCTTGACTTGTTGACAAGTAAGGCATTTAACAATTCATTTTTAGCCACCAAAATTAAGTCTTCAATGCCAAATACATTTTTGTAGATCCAAGATGCACTGCCTATGGCGAACAATATGATTCTTTCATGATTGACCTGCGTAAACTTTCAACTTCTAGAACACAAAACATGTGCCCAATCATCAAAGTTCCATCAGGTTGAACCAAAAATTCAATAATCTTGGCTTGTTTCACCTTGTCTATAATCTCAACAATCAGAGGATCTCAAGTTTGTAAATCTCGAATCCTTTCATGCAATACATAGGTCTAACTTTAAAAGTAGCAAGCAAGCACCACCAGTATGCATATGAAGCTCAACATGCATAGCTCTCAAATCAAGAAAATAAGGTAAAATGTTTACCTTTAGGGAGGCTACGCTACTATTGCTAAATTTTCGGCTTAAGGCATCAGCGACGACATTTGCTTTTCCCGGATGGTACTCGATAGTGCAATCGTAATCTTTCAATAACTCGAGCCACCGTTGTCTCATATTCAATTTCTTTTGGCTCATCATATAATTCAAGCTTTGTGATCGGTGAATATCTGAAAAGTCTCACCATACAAATAATGCCGACAAATCTTTATAGCAAAGGCGACAGTCGCTAGCTCCAAATCATGAGTAGGATAGGAAACCTCATATGGCCTTAATTATCCAAAATCATAGGCTATTAGTTTACCCTATTGCATTAAAATGCAACCCAAACCTTGATGAGATGCATCATTATAAATCACAAATTCACCAATACCACAAGGATTAGCATGTATTGGAGTTGATGTCAATCGAGCTTTTAGCTCTTTAAAGCTTTGTTGGCACGCTTTTGTCCATCAAAATTTAGCATGTTTTCGGAGGATATTTCTTAGTGGTGCAATAATGATAGAGAAGTCCTCTACAAATCGTCGATAATAACCAGTCATGCCCAAGAAACTACGAACTTCAGTAACATTCCTTAGAGGTTTGCATTTAACGACAACTTCAATCTTCTTAAGATCCACCCTTATGCATTCCGCCGATACAACATCAAGGAAAACTACTTGATCCAACAAGAACTCGCATTTTCTTAATTTGGCATAAAATTGTTTGTCCCTCAATGTCTACAACACAATTATCAAATGCTGCTCGTGCTTCAGTTTATTTCTCGAGCAAATCAAAATGTCATCAATAAATACAATAATGAATTTATCCAGATATAGGTGGAACACCTTGTTCATTAAATCCATAAGCACAATAGGTGCATTCGTTAAACAAAATGACATAACAAGAAATTCGTAATGGTCATATCTCATCCTGAATGTTGTTTTCGGAATATCCACTCCGCTATCTTAAGCTGATGGTAACCAAATCTCGATTCAATCTTACTTAACACATGTGCACCCTATAATTGATCAAAAAAATCATCTACACATGGTAGCAAATACTTATTTTTCCTTGTAACCCTGTTTAGCTGTCAATAATCTATACATAGCCCCAAGGTACTATCCTTCTTCTTAACGAACAACATCGATGCTCCCCAAGGCGATACACTAGGCCGTATAAATCCTTTCTCAAGTAGTTCTTCCAACTGAGTTTGTAACTGCTTCAATTCTAGTGGTTCTATTCTATATGGTGATATGAAAATAGGAGTTGTCCTCGGTAAAAGCTCAATGGTGAACTCTGTGTCATTTTCTAGTGGCAACCCTTCCAAATCAGTTGGAAAAACATCCGAGAACTCATTTACAATTAGCATATTTTGGAGCTTTACCTCCAAAATACTAGTGTCAACATCATAAACTAGATATGCTTGACACCAACTCCTGATCAGTCTAGAAGCATGTACTGTTGATATCAAACATGTTGGAATGATCTTTCTTTCACTCTGAAATGCAATTTTTTGCTTGTTTCCCGACTCAAATACAACTTCTTTATTAAAGAAATTAACAATCACATGGTGTTGTGTCAACCAATCCATACCTAGAATAATATCAAAATCACAAAATGACATCAAAATCAAATTTACAGATAGCCTTATTGTTTCAACTTGAATCACACAATCTTGATACACACCATTCACAATAATCATATCTCCCAAAGGTGTAGTAAAACTCAACTCAAATCCCAGAGGTTCAAGGCATGTATTCAAATGTGATGCAAAACACCATAAAACAAATGAATGTGTGGATTCAGGATCTATCAATGCATATGCCTCATGATAAAAAACAACAAGGTTACTTGATATGACCTTGGGCGCTACCATTGCTACCTATCGAGATAAAAAGAATGCTCATGCCATAGCCTAAGATCATGAGATCTAAGCTATTGATGTCTTAGAACCTCATATCGACGTCTAGTGGAACCAGTCCTGCATCTGCCTATACCCCTGCCGAAAGGAACACCCAACATTCGTAGTCCTTGAATGGTTGTTGGTGAATTAGCTTTGTCTGTCTCTGAACTCTTAAAACAATCACAAAAGTAATTCCACATATCTCCACAATAATAAAAGCTACCAACTATCATGCGACATTCACCGAAGTGATGTTTTCTGTAAGTAGAGCAATAAGGCTTTTGATTTGTGTAAGAGGGTTTCTGGCCTCGGCCTGAATAAGAGGAAGACCAAAATGATCCCCGTTTAAAACTAGAAGATCCACCCCTACTCCCCATATGCTTGAGATGGAGCTAAATATTCTTTACGCTTTCCCAATCTGCCACTAGATTCCCCTAGGTTTGATGCAAACTTTTTCATCTTGTTTGCCAATTTCTCTGCTCTAATTGTTTTTGTTGTCACTCTAGAAAACATCTCAAGATCGTAAGGAGTCAACTTGTTACAAATTATATAAGACAACCCTTCCTCAAATTTATGACACTTCTCTTGTTCGGAAGTAACCAAATTCGCTCCATATAGGGACAACTGTATGAATTTCAAACCGTATTCGACAACTGACATGTTCTTATGATTCAATTCCATAAATTCATGAGGCTCCTTATTTTTTAATACGGTGGCATGTAGTTCTCATGAAATTCTTGGAGAAAATCATCACAAAGTAGCACCGGTGGTTAATTTAATGCCCGTGGAATTGTCTTCCACCAATTATAGGCATCACCTTAAGGTTAAAAGACCACATAGTCAAACTTCTCATCTAGTGTACACTACATCAGATTAAACACTCTTTTCTTGCTTGCTAACCAAGCTTCTGCCATGGCAGTGTCGGTGGTGCCATGAAATGGAATAACTCCTAGTTTCCTTAGCTTTTCAAAATAGCGTTCTTTTATAACTTAAAGGTCTTGCTCAACCTGGTCATTATGTTGGTGCAATGCATGTACATCTCTATCAATATGTGGTGCATAAGATGCATCAACAGGGTCTCGGTCATCCGATCTCTCTCTCCTGCGAGTTCCTCATACCATGATTCTACATATGAAAATGTTATGTCAAATATCAGATAGCTTATGCAATTCAAATGTTATGCATGAATGATTGCACATTTAAGCCCTAATCCCTACTCTGATACTAATCAATATAACACCCATACTCTTACAACACCTACTCATATGATCAAAAGCATATAAAAATACTTACATATATACAAACAAACTTATAGCAAGTTTTTAAAAATAGAAGTAGAAAAGAGTTACAAGAAGATGTTCGTTGATAAAATTATAAATCTCGTAAACATAAAATCTATGATATAGTACAAGCCTAGTATTGTAGACAAAGGTGCTACATGATGAGCCATAAAGATCTCATCCTTAAAACCCTATATCCATAAGTGGTAAGGAGAGAGAAAGTGATCACGACATCCTGACCTTTGTCATGTCGCTATGTGCACAAGCCTGGTAATCGGCTCTAATGCTAACCTGCTGATACCTAGAAAATTTTGCACTTTATATGAGCTGTAACTCAATAAGGAACTCAAAATATATCAAAAATTATGTAAAGGTACAATATATACAAGAAATCCAACATATAACAAATAATTCAAACCCAATAAGTAAGCAATGCAAGTCCGTTTCATTCAGTAATGGCCTAATATGTCAAGCATTGTCCCGAGTTTCTAAAATAACATATGCCAAGGATCTTTTCAATACCAATAGAATTGACCCGAAGGTCTAGCCAATATCCGATAGAATTGACATGTAGGTCTCATAAAATAAATCAAAGAAATTGTTGGCTAGCCAATACATGAGAATGGAATCTAAAGGTGGGTCTACAAGTTTTAGCTGCGTATAGCACTTAGTTCCACCTACTTTCTCATATAACCAATATTTTCCAATAGAAATTCATATACTTGAACACATTGTCCATACCATTTCTTTTAAGCCATATGGAATCAGATGCAAAACATACACATGATGTTGATCAACAACGCTTTCAATAACTCATATATTGCATCCATCATATAATCATCAATACTTTCAGTGCGTAACAAATAGGAATTCATTTATAGCACATAACCAATAATTCCACATATCTCATATCAGCTGATAGCAATAGCAATATATCAGACAATATACAATATAGCACGTAATGGGTTCACTCACAAGAAATAGTAGGTTTTAACTCCCTTAACTCACCTCTCGAGACTCTTCACTGCCCTTCACACCAACTACACAAATTCATACAATTTCCTTTCAATACAGAATGCGTACATACCAACGTATGCATTCGATGCTCGAATGATGTGTGTTCCAACGTCGACACTTCTAATATGTACATGTGCATGTAATTTAGTATGAATTAGGACATATCATATGTTTTATGTCGGTGTCATAGGTGTTTGGTATTCAACAGTAGTTAACAAAATGCAAAGCAGACCTGTTTACACATTCTAGCCAGTTGGCGTTTTCCTCTCCCATCAATAACCAAACGAAATCATTTTATTCTCAAATTTAAGAAACGTATAAAACACATATAAGGGTTTACTTATACCAAAAATCAAAATCTACGTCATTGAAATGAGGTCTATGCACACTATCGAATTACAGCTTTTGCCATATTAGACTTGTTTACACTAATTCATAGCCAATGTACATTATACACATACAGACTTTAAAAATTTATAACGATATACTAGAAACACAAATAAAAAACTTTAATATTTTACACTTTGACTACATCCTTCTCTAACTAAATTAAAACAAGGTTGCGATATAGACTGAAATCTAGATGCAAATATACTCATATCCCAATTCATATGAGTCTTCCTAATTCATGCTCTAATCCCTTCCTTCAGTATTCAGACCTCTAAATACATTTTATAATGAACATTAAATAGAAATGAATGGGGAAAATCACTTACTTAGGTCCTGGGGTGCAGTAGATGCGAAATTGACGATTTCTAGCGTTGCTACCGAATTTGCTAAGCAAATCTATTCTTCTCCTCTTTTTTTCTCCTGTTTCCTTTCTTTTTTTCTCTCTATTACAAGAATTGATCACGAAATGAATATGTTGTCCTTGTCTAAGCTCTAATTTATCATTTTTTTTATCTTAAGCACGAGGTGGCAATGTGCTTAAGAGGTCTAATCAGAAGTTTCCAAGTTTCTTCTTCTTTTATTATTCATAAAAATATCTTAATGTATTTACAAAACCACAAATTTACCCATATTTCCTAATCGTTTGAATTTTGAATCTTGATTCTCCTGCTGATAAACCTTTTTCTAACATATATGGACAAATAGGACTATGACGTATGCAATGTCAGATCAATGCACACACCTTATGTATATTGTATGTGATGCATGCTAGTGTACATGCAATTTTGGTCATGTGAGTGACATTTATTTTCCTAGAAAAGGGAGCAGTATATGCTATTTTCAATTTTTTTAAGTATCAAATGACATGTATAATATTGATTTCCATGACATTCATTCTATTCATAAAAGCATCGAGATAATACATAAGGGTATGATGACCTAAATGGTTGGTTTGTGATGATATGCACCTATAATGAGATATGATTACTAAATTGTGAGACTGTATTATTCATCATACCCTTATAGTATATTGTATTGTAATCTAGTTGAATGCATCTTGCTTGAGCCTGTAGACTACAATGCTCATAGCAATGCTCTTATTGATCAGATTTATTATGGTTTGAGTATTGAGATGAGTTGATCCAAGGATCTAAGACAATTGGCAAACTAGTTTCCACTTTGTAATCTTTAAGGTGCCAGGTATTATTTTAGCCTCTAAGGATGTCAGTTAAATAGCCCTTTTGAGCCAAGCACTATTTTTAGCTCTTAAGGTTGCTAGCTTGATCATGTTCTTCACTTGGATGCCAGTTTTGGACCATATTAATTTTTTTAGCATCCAAGTAGCTGTGAGAACAATTTTAGTATGTTGTAGGTGTATGATCAATGATATCAGAACTTGCTATTGAGTATATGTATATACAAGATTTTCACATGTTCTGTTCATTGCATGATATTTTTTGGAAACTGCATATTATTGGTTAGCTTGAATTATATGTTCAAAAGTAATTGTTATGAATAACGAGCAAATTGATTGTTAACCAACTGAGATTGATGAATTGATACAATATAATGAATTGTTGATATGGGTAATAAATTTATGAATACATATTAGTATGTAACGCCTTTATTGCTCCTCCTTTGTTGTATATGTGCTCCCTCACGAGTTTCATACACACTCCCCTCCTCTTTCCACAGATTGTTAGCAGTTGGAAGTCAATTTGCACTCACTCCAGATTCTTCTTTAGAGTTCTGCTTAGGGGAGGTTGTGCCAATGATAAGAGTTGAATATGTTTTTGGTTAATTATATTTTGGATCTTGGATATTTAGAATGGATATGTCAAACTGTCTATAAAGCTCTAATACGTTGGTTATTTTGGCTTATATATTGGATGTAATGTTATGAGATTTTATGTAATGAATTATGATGAGATGACATGTTTTATAGATGATATTATGGCAGCATATAAATATGCTTTTGATGAATTAAGCAAGTTACGATGGAATATTAGTTTGAGTTTGTCTATATAGCAAGCAAATGAAGTGAGTATATTGTCACCTTACTGTTAAGGGTAGGTGTCAGAGCATAGGCTATGATTCTGTAGACTGTAATGTATTTAGGTACATTAGGTACACATTATGATAGAGTATTAGCATCGTACTGTTAATTATAATCTTGCCACTGTACTTATTCTAAACCTTAACATGTCCACATGGTCTTGGCCTAACATTTTCTAGCCTGGTTAATGTTATATCTTGCCATATATGATGGTAACTCTTTAGAGACCCTTTTATGTCCAAGCGATAAGTGGGGAAAATCCAGTCATGTCAGTAGTTGTTGGCCAACCTCAGCTTATTGAAAGCTCTTATTCATTCTAGTTGTTTTAATTTCCTTTGAAAAATCAAATTTTCTTGTTAAACCAAATAGAGGAATGTTACATGATAGAGTAGATAGAGCATATAGTCAATAAGCAGTTGGATGGGATTTTAATGATGGAAGATTCAGAGTTCCTTTAGTGTTTCTCTAGCTATTTGTTTCAGGTTATCAGCTAAGTATAGCCTAGTATAAAGTAGTAACTAATTATTGATGAGTTGAATAGCTACAGTTTGGTGATTTTTATTGATACCAAAATAAATAGAAATAAGTATTGAGGAGAGTAGATATTATGAACTTGTTATAAATCAATGATCCAATGGTTTAAAAGTTGTAAATTTTCATTTAGTCACCATTCTCTATGGTCCACAAAAGTTTAGTGGAAGATGATGACTGAGAAAAAAAGAGGGTGTGAAGGTGTCTAGTGGGTTAATGCTCATAGCTAACAAAGGATGCATAAAGATATAGTAAGTAAAGTTTGTATAGCTATAAATCACTAGACAATAAGAGTTTGGAGGTTTTACATGTTACAGTAATGATTAAATGCAGTTGAACGAAGAGTAAGTATAAATAAATGCTATCATGGCTATTGGATTTAAAGTTTAATAGGAAAGTTAGTTGAGCAAAGAATCAGTAACAGAGATGAGAACATTTGATATCTTGTTATAGATAGATGAAAGAGATAAACAATCAATGAAGCTCATATACTAATTTGTAGTTTTCCATTGGTTTCAAAAATAAACTAGTGAATGGAGAACAATTTCAGTTTATTTTTTTTGATGGGTATGAAGGAGAAATATATAAGAAAAAGAAGAATAAGAAATGATAATGTTAGATCAATTGGGTATTAACATGGTATTATGGGAATTCTATTGCGATGGATCATGATATTGATATACACATCAATGGTGCAAGATGCAATGTGTCTGAGAAGTTACGTATTATAGTGCAAGTGTTAATACATATATCTCTACTATGAATTTGAAGTTAACAAATTTAAATGACAACAAGCTTTAATACAATAGTGAGAGAACTAGGTGATTTTCAGTTTACATGTCTAGTTCATATCTTGGATGATTTGAAATATATCTGAAGATTGTTTGAGAATCTTGATCCTAATTTAGCAAATATTGAACCATTGACAAACAATATTGATGAATAATATTGCTCAAATGGAGAATGATAATGACATTTTTTGTTAATGTGAACTACAATCTTTAGTCCATTTGGAGATGAAATAGAGAATTGTTGTAATTCTTAAGGTTCATGATTTAATTTCAAGAGATTGGAGATACTATTAACTTAGTAATTGTGACAATGGAAAAATTGATTAGAAGTTTGAATAGAGACTCAAAGCTTTAAATTTTATTGGTGAGGATGGAAAGTAAGTTCAATAACGTTGAAAGACCATGCTCGTTCTTAGTTCAACGGGTTAAAGGAAATGTTGCTATGTTGCTTTGAGCAACTTAGGGAGGAGTTCATCAATGCTTTCATCATCAACAGTAAGTGGAAGAAGGATGCCATGTATCTATTGAGTGTTAGACAGCGAGAAGGAGACTCTTCGGTAATATATGGACAGGTTCAGAAATTCTACTCTTGAGGTTTACTATCTACAACCTGGAGTGGCGATGGTAGCAATGCTATCGAGGACACAATTGGTGGATTCATGAGTCGTTGTCTCTTGACAAACCAAGGACCTTCATTGACCTCTTTGTTCATGCTAACAAATACATCCTAAAAGTCGAGGTCATGAAGTTAGTAAGGACCAAAGACGAGAATGATAAAAAGCATAAGGATAAGGATGATGTGCTAGCACGAGACAAGAAAATATGGAAGGTGGAGAAGTCGAAGGAGAAGCCTAAGCTTATGTTCACCCGCTTCACTCCTTTGATGGAATCCAGATCTAACATCATGGCTGCTATCGAGAGCTCGGGACTTCTCGAGTTCCCTTGAGGACAAATAAGCCCGTATGCAGGATTATGGAAGCTAATTATCGACTTCATGAAACTAATAGACATTCCATAAACAAGTGCTGAGAGCTAAAAGAATCAAATTTAGACATTGGTTCGATAAGGGCACTTGGACCGATTTGCTTATGCTAAAGCATGGACAGGGAAGCCTATGGACCAAACTAAACAAGGAATGAGGAATGATGATCACAGAAGTGATCAAGATAGGAGGAATGATAGATGGACTCTTCCCTTATATAATGATCCTGCTCACCCAACTATTAACTAAGAATACTATCTCTCTAAACCTTGGGCTTTGGTTTTGGGTGTAATTTTGATGGTGACAAAAAGTTGAATTCTTTAAGTTTATGTTGACTTTATCTTGTGTAACTTGTTGTTTTTGAACAAATGGCATGCTTATTTTTCATCTCTCATGCATAATGACCATCTTTATGAACAAAGAACATGTTAAGCCAAGCTTGGTGCTTAGCCACACAAAATAAAAAGGGCTTGCGGAAACTGGACTCATGTAACAAAAAGTGCTAAAATGCAGTGTGAGCCTAAAGGTCAATAAATTTGCCTCTCACCATCAATGCAAAAAGAACCATCTTCAAATCGCTACAACATAACATAACTAGAAAAGCTTATGAGAAATCAGGCCCTCACCATTTACGTGTGTGGTAAAGTAGAAGAAGCTGCTAAGTCTACATAAGTAGAAAAGCTTGTCAAAACTCAATCTATCACCAAAGGCATATGATGAACAACTAAATCGTGAGTATAAAAGCTACCAATAAATTAGGCCCTCACATGATTAAGGCGTTCAGTAAGTAAAAAAGCTTATGGGAAATCAAACTCTCACTATTAAAGCACACAATGAAAAGATAGACTGTGACGTGGCAATGAAGCATAAATCTTATGGGAAATCGAGCGCTTATTGTAGAACACACACAGTGAAAATTTGAATATCACATCAAGCATTAAGCCTGCGGGAAACCAGCCTCTAACTAATGACATTAGCAATGAAACGTTATGACGTGCAATGAGTAGAAAAGCTTATAGGTGCATAGAGCTCTCACTATGGAATCACACAATAAAAAGGACAAAGGTTGTGCTGTGGCAATAAAGTACAAAGATTGCGAGAAACTGAGCACTCCTTGTAAAACACACACAGTATAAGTGCAAATATAGCATATAGCTCAACATAAAGCCTGAGAAAAACTAGGTTCTAACTACTAACATAAGCGATGAAACATTGGAGTGTGGTAGGGGAATTAAGCATGCGAGAAACCGACTACTCATTGTTGACATGAATGTAGCATACAACTTTGAGGCTTGAAAGAGATTTAACACTTCAGCAAGTACGAGCTAGCACAATTTCAATAATATCTAATCATTTTGTTAAATCGACTTTCTTCCCAAAGTGATTATGGAGTAGTGACGTTAAGAGCAAGAGGTGAATCAATTGAATCCTACAACACGTAAATCCTCATCTCGATCACCTAAACGAGAGCTCCTAAACACCCTTGTGGTGGTGAGATGGTGCTAATGGTAAACTCTCCAAGATGCAGCTCTTAAATGCCTACATGGTGATGGAGATGATGAAATATCAAAGATGTAACTCTTGAATCTCTACGTGGTGTTGGAGATGATGAACTCTCCAAGATGCAACTTTTGAGCTCCCACGAGTTGGTAGAAATGAAGAACTCTCCAAGATGTGGCTCCTGAATGCCTATGTGGTAGTAAGTGTAATGAACTCTCCAACCTCTCCAAAAAAGGCATCAATGACTCATGATTAGGATCAAACAATCCTCGAGGGTGAAAATGTGAAAATACTTGGCATCGAACTATCAACAAGCCAAGTAATACAAAAATCGAAGATATTAAAATAGAAACTTAAAGGAAAAAATTATACCTAATTTCCTTGATGAAGACTACATGATGGCAGAAGCATTAAAAATTTGAGGAAGAATAACCTATTAAAAAATAAGACAAGTAATGGTAAAAATAGAAAATCATCAAGTCGAAGCATCGAAAATTGGTCACACAAATAAAAACGTGAAGTTGTATGCTTAGGAGGCGAGGTGAGCAGTCACATGCGCAAATGAATGGTCGTCTAGTTGGCGGGGTAGGTGACACATCATTTGAGTGCTTGAGCGCACCGTTGACTGGTCCACTCCACTGATGATGCAACACCTCGCTTGATTCTAATAATATTTTCTACAGTACTTCGTTCGTTTTGAATTAGAAATTTGAGTTTCGATTTGATGGTGTGATGATCAAAGATGATTCGTGTATTATTCTATCAAGTTTAGATGTTGAAGTAGCCCCTGGAGCCGATGGGGTTTATGTTTGTAAGTTGGAAATACATCAAAAAGGTGAAATTACGCTCTTAATGCGTGTTAAACGTCGCTTACATGTGTAAGGGAGGGGTTACGCATGGTTTTACTATGAAACTCACTCAAACAAAACAATCACATCTCTCGACTCCTCTCTTTGCCTCTCCGTTGATTTCCTTCAAGTTTTTGAGGTAAAATCACGATCTCTACTCATTTCTTCCTTCCATTTCATGCAAGATTTGTTTGGGTGTTCTTGGATATTGTGTTTGAGATGGGTGTTGCTAGGGTTTTGATTTTTTTTGTAAGAATTGATGAAGGAATTGAGTTGGTTTTTGATAGATTATGGTAAAATGAACTTAGAATTTGCATGGGTTGTGTTGGAATTGAAGATTAAGTTGATGTTGATGAATTAGGGTTTGTTGATGTTTTGATATTGCTTTTGAATAATTGAGGGTTGATTATTATGATTGAACTTGATTGGAGAATATTTAAGTGACTTGAGAAAGATTTTTGTCGAGATGTATGAATATTAGGATGTTTTTGAAAATATTTCTGCTGTAAGGGCTAAATTGCAATATTTTGAATATTTGAGGTCTGAAATGCAAATATGATATATTTGGAGGATTGATTTGGGAATTCTAAAAAGTTTAGGAAGTGACTTGTAATTTGACATGGCCTTGGGACTAAAGTGTAATTTGGTGAAAGTTGAGGGACATACTCTGTAATTTTAGAAATGTTTGATAATCGACGAGACGATTAGATATTTGATCGAAATAGGTTTTTCGACATCATCGTGGGTTGGGACGTCCATCTTCATTTCCTACGTTTTAGGATTCGCCACAAGTACTATATTTCACTCTACTATAATTTGTTTGCCTTCAGCTATGTTTGATATCCGAGGTGACTAACCATCCACTAATGGTCCGTGATTTGGATTATTTGGCTCAGCATCTAAGTGAGTTGGACACATAAACTGTGTCTTTCTGAAATTATATATTTTTTATGTTCCCAGACCATTACATGTAATCCTGACTAATTAAAGGATTAGTAATCCTAAAATATGAATTATGTGTAATTTCTGTAACAAGCAAATCATTTTTGAGATTATTATGTTTTCTGTAACAAATACTCTGTTTGAAATTAAATATATATTCTGAAATAAATATTCTATTTTGAAATTTAGAAATTTGTTCTTCTGAGTTTGATTGTCTACATGGATGTCTGAAAATATTATATATTAGTCCATATATGCTTAAGTGGCTTTTATTCGCCTTAGTGGCTATCTATTGCGTAAGTGGCTATTATATTATTTGCTGAGTGGATATATGTTGCCTTAGTGACTAATATTTGCCTAAGTGGCTATTATTTTCTATAGTGGCTATTATATTATTTTCCTTAGTGGCTATCTGTTGCCTAAGTGGCTATTATATTATTTGCATTAGTGGCTATCTATTGTCTAAGTGGTAGAGTAAAAGATTCACCAAGTGTGAAATCCCATTATATTCGAGGAGTCAAGGATTTTTTGGGAATTTCAAATCAAAGAAGAGACAGATCAAAATATGGTACTCTAAAGTGTTGCCCCTCACTGAGTTTTCTCAACCCCTTTCCTTGCTAACATTTTAGGTTACTAAGGCGATAGTTCTCTTTTGGCTTTTGGCGCTCAGTGAGGCCTTCCGTTCTGCAGTGAATTCCCTTTTGCTAAAACCTTAGTTTGTTTATCTATTAGATGCTCCACACTAAAGAATTGTGGGTTTAGTTGTGTATTTAATATTACTTTGTTTTAACTGATTTTACTTGCAAATATTTTTCTTGTATTTTGATATTATAGTTATTTATATTGTTAAATGAAATTCTGGATTTTTATCTATTATTGTTTAATAAATATTTTGGTAAAAGATTATGGTTATCTGAGGCTTGTGTTAGATGGGCCGCACCTATGGATAGGTTCGTCTCGTACGCTGATCATGGTCCGATTTTGGGTCGTGACAAAAGCTTGTCGTTCGGTCTACTCTGCAAATGCCTAGTCATCCAGTGTCACAAACGGCTTGTCGTTTGGAGTCATGAACTACCCATCGTCTGTTATCACAAGCGGCTTGTCGTAGAGTGTCACGAACATATTGTCATCTAGAGTCACAAACGGCTCGTCGTTTGTTATCACAAATAACAAGTCATCTACTCCATAACAGCAACGACAAGTCATTTGGTCCATTTCAACAACAACAAGTCATCTAATTCATACCTGCAACAACACGTTCATCTCGGCATCAACCCGTTGTTCAATCTTCCAAATCTATAACAAACCACACAAATGACGACAAGGCACACCAAATATGACTACAACTATTACATTGGTAACAATGAACGGATATATGCACCTACATTGCTTCCATGTAACACAAGAGGAATTCATCACTGGAGGAAACCCTTTGACTCTCGTTCACTACTGATAGTACCGACACCGCCGCTTTCTGACTCCATCCATGACAAAAAAAGTAGCATAAAAAAATATAGACCAGCGAAAAAAATTGAGTGACTGCATTAATAGAAAAAACCGTTCACTACGGTTCTTGAACAACTCGTTGTTAAGTCTTAGAGGACGTCATGTCATCTGGCTTTGGAATTGAATGGTATGTCGTAGAATTCATCGAAGTGGCTAGTCATTTGGTCAAGTGGAAGCCAACTCGTCCAGAACCGTATACTACTTACCATCTGGACTGACCGTTGAACGAATGGTCACTTAATCTCATAAAGCTGCATGTCTTTAGAGGTAGACATCGACATCACATGGCTTGGGTTCAATCTCGAACATTGCACGGCACATCGTTGCAACTATTGGGCAGGTTCTCCTTCCTTGACAAATAGTCTAGTGGAGTGTTTCTTCTTCTTCAGACCAAGCGACTCGACCTCACCACCACCACCAACCGTACATGCTATCGTCCAGAACCAACGAAGCTAGAACCGATCTAGCCCACCTCAAACCATCGCTAAAAAAGAAAAAAGAAAAACACAAAAATGCAGAAGGAAAGAAAAACAAAGGGGAAGAGAAAAAGAGAAAGGGAAAAAAATCAAACTGTGAAGCAAGAAAGAAGAAGACCGATGAGGAAAAAAACCAAATGATGAAGAAGGTCAAACTTTGATGAGAGAATTGCTAGAGAAACCTAAATGGTTTGGTTGATTGTAGAGATTGTTTTCTCCAAGGTTATTAAGCCTTCTTGAATGGAGACCCGCTCTGATACCACTGTTGGAGAATTTCGGTCTATGCCTTGGTTGATTTTAGAGAGCGAAAGTGACCTGAAGGGAAAGCGAAAAATCAACACCAAGAATTTATAGTAGTTCGGCCAACTCGATGCCTACGTCCACTACCTAAGTCTCACTTAGGCTTTTGACTATCTCGATGATTGATTGCGGCTCAATCCAACAAGGCCAATATAACGAGGTTGATTATGACTCAACACCTCCAAGTCCTACAATGTTTTTTTGCTTAGGTTAACAATAAACCTCTACAATGTTGTTTTCTATAGGCTTACAATAAACCTTTCTCACACTCTCTAAGTGTTTACAAAATGGTTTACAAACAATGAAGGTCTATGTTAGAGTTGGATATTTGAGAATGATGCTTGAATATTGATCTCTAGCTTGAATTGATGTTTTTCTTGATTGGAATTTATAGGAAGTTTGGCTCAATGAATCTGATGTTATTCAACATGTTTTTGGCCTTCTCTTGATGTATTTATAGCATTCCTATGCCATATGATCGTTGGTGAAGAGAATATAGCCGTTGGAGTTCATTTAATGTTGTTTACTGGTGTCTGAACCATTAATCACGTACGTTGCACAAGTCTCACTTACGTTACCTATGTTTTGTCCAGCTTACGTACGTTGTAACAAGTCTCAAGTACATTGATCAAGTGTTCTTATGCTTCACGTATGTCAAACACTCTCTTACGTACATTACAGACATTTTACATACGTAACTTCTTCCTTACGTACGCTAGGTTGCTTCAGTTGCTTTTGTTCATCTTCAGACTTTGCCTTATGTACGTGAATCATAGTCTTGCATATGTGAGACACAAATAACATACGTGGGCTTCTAGATAACGTACGTGAACTGCTTTTGTGACTTGGTTTCGCAATTCCAACCTTTCGAACGTGTTTTTCTTCAACTCAAATGTTTTATACATCATCAAAGCCTTTTGTTCATCATCAAAATACATAAGGAACTTAATGTCGATCACCCTTGATCGAACAATCTGTCCCTTTTTTATGATGACAAAACTTTGAAGAATTAAAGAACTACATCAAAGAGAACAACATTGATCAAGGATTTCATCCTTGTCATTTGGTTAGTATCATGGAAATGCGAATGCAAAAAAATTTCTATCCCTTTCAAATTAACAAATTCAACACTCTCCCCCTTTTTGTAATCATCAAAAATAGTAAACAATAAGTAATGATAAACAGTACTACTCCCCTTTCAAAAATAATTTGTGCATACATATAAAAAAAAAAATCTCCCCTTTTTTGTTTCAAACCAATGCACATAATTAAATCAACACATTCAATAATTCATGCAAATAAAAATTGCGTGAAATATAAAAGAATGAGATTTCAAAGAGTACCTAGTATGTTGAAAGGCATACATTAGTCGATGGATCACCATTATCACTTGAAGAAGATGTAATAATTTCCAAAACAGATTTTTGTTACAGAGTTTTCATGTAAGTCAGATTGTAATATTACCAAACCATTAACTAATTTGTCTTACATGTAGAGGTCGTAGCACAACAAAAATAATATAGGATTGAACACATCCTATGTGTCTAGAGCTACCATCCTACTCATCTGAATGTCCAAGCTAAACAATCCCAAATCATTGCCCACTGGTAAGTAGCTGGTCACCTCGAAAACTGATCAAAAAATAGATATTTATTACAAAGGAATTAGACAGGTGACTGTGGCAATAATGAATATGTATGGAATGCAATGCATGCCCTAACCCATGCCGATGTCAAAAATCCTACTTTGATTCAAGATGTAACGCTCTCATCTCAAAAATGGAAATCCTAATCCATGTCAATTTATGGAATGTAATGCATGCCCTAAGCCATGTCCACGTCAGAAATCCTATTTCATAAAATTATGAGCGAGTCCATCAAATTTTGCAAAATTACATTTTAGTACCTAAAACCTTAAAAAATTATAGTTTAGTCCCTAAAATTTTTAAAAATTACAAATTAATCCCCAAGTAGTTAGAATTTACAAATAAGACCTCAAACACTTGATAATTCACAATCTTGTCCTTGTGACAGCAATCTATTCAAAAATACCACAAAATTTGTATTAATCAAAACCACACATTGTAAGGCACTCAAATCACTCCTAATCATGCTCCAAAACAGAAATCGACAATCAATTTCATCAAAGGAACAAGAAATAAACATAAATATCTAAAAACCAGTTCAAACCCTAACTGATAGGTTGGATTTTAGGCATATTTAATATTGCATTTATATTTTTTTTGCATCATAAATTGTTGTTATTTGTGTCTTTTTATGTTTTTATGTTGCTTTGGTGGTTTAGGTGGAACTTGGTGAAAGGTGTGGATTTGGAGCGATTTTGGACACATTTCAGCTTGGAGGGCACTTCGGTATGACTATGCTGAAGAGGGCACAAGACTGGACTGACTCACTCCGCATTGGGCCACGTGTTTTCACTATTGGGCCTCGATTTTTGAGCCTAATGGATGTGTATGAGGGCTATTAATCTATTTTTACTACTGGAGCAAAACAATAGACCTAATTATTATTATTTTTAATTATTTTGGAGTGTAATTAGGGTTTCCTAATTAGG
>CAODLS013092746.1:0-17730 GCA_948243855.1 Flueggea neowawraea | reverse complement strand
TTATAAATTTTTGTAATATAAATGCATGGTCCACCATAGATATAAGACGTTAAACCGACAATGGTCCTTTAAGTACAGAAAAGATTAGGGACCATTTTAACATAAGCCTAAAAAAGAACATAGGAATTATAGCCCACACAACATGACAAACATATATAGGTTACGTCACATAATAATTTTGGATTCGTTTAATTCCAAGTTGCCAAACAGCAAGTTCGTCTATGTTGACGTCTACACTCCTCTTCTTGATCTCATCCAATATCCCACTAAATACGGTAAGCCATTCTTTAAGCATATACGCTATATGTGATGGACCAATTCACCTAAAAATTTAAATTCATAAATAAAACTAAAAATCTAGTTATAACCACATTCCCTTACATTAAAATTTGCGGTTTTTTCCCGTCGATTCAGGTTTCGCGGTGTCGGATAAAGGGTGTTGTGGTACGGGAAACTTGGAGGTAGCTGTATTATGTAATCAACTAACTCCAGTAATATGTCCAAATGTTGCAGACCACGTATTTTGGGACAGTTACCACCCAACAGAAAGTGCATATAAGACCCTCATCCCTACACTCCTTAGAAAATATGTCGCCGAATTCTTTTGAAGCCATAGAAAAAAAGGACACCGCAATTTGTGTGGTCCATATTTTGTTGTGTAAAATTTTGTCCTGTAATTCTCATCTCATAAAGTTATTACCACAAAGTGAGAAACATTATGGTTTCATCTGTTATCTCCAACTCAAGGCCCGTTCATTTCAGTTCCATTCATCAATGACGATAACAGCTTAACTCAAGGGTTTTTCTTACCTCTGTACTGTCACTTACATTGTCCGCGTATCCCTTCTACTTTATCATAGCAGTTCGAGTATGTATGGACTGAATAAAAGACATAAAAAATATTCAATTTTATGGATCCCAGAAGTAATTGAAAGCTCAAATCAATATATATATATATAATAGAGAGTTTTCCCAAATTTTCGATAAGTGGTTTCATAGTTGATTCACACATGACTTTTTATCTATATTTTTTTAATATACCGACTATGTGTGGTTAATAGAGAAGTGATTTTTTATTTCTCTTATTATTATTCATTGAAAGATGGTTGAATGTACTAAGTTAAAATATATATATTGACATATTTTACACTATATACAAAAATATTATTTTTTTGCTATATTATATACGCGATTTTTTAATATATTATAAATAAACATGTTCACCGTTAGAGCTAATTCTGATAATTACTCTAAAAAAATTTTGTTTGCTATATTATATATTTGATTGTTATACCTACTTTTGATTACTATTTCTCTAAATTATTAGAGTAACATTTTAAATATCCACTTAAATCAACCTTCAACTTGAATTTTTTTAAAATTAATTAAACTATATATTTTTATTATTATATAATTTATTTAAAAATTTATTTTTAATTAAAATTAGATGATTATAATTTACAGTGTAATGCACGAGTATTACTTGGCATTTATATAAAAAAATAATTTTTTAATAATAAAAGGAGAGTTTTTGTTTAAATATTCTTTAAGTAAATTGTTAATGTGTGTAGAATGAGAGTTAAAAATTTAGTAAAAAATATGATGTAAAGTCAAATAAGCTTGGAATATGAAAAATATCTAAAATAAAAAACATATGAGAAAATAAAAATTAATAAATCTAAAAAGAAAATAATTTAATTAGAATAATACAATTGAGAGATTATATAATAAACATATAAGAGACGGTCCAACACAAATTCTTGAAAAAAAAGTGTTCATTAGAGAATATTACTTAACTAAGAAAAAGATCTAATATTTAGTTATATTTTCACAATTTCTTCTTAAAAATAATTAAATTATTAAAGAATTTAGAGAAATAGTAATTAGAATTAGACATAAAAATTAACATATTTATTCATAATTAATTAAACAATCACATATATAATATAACAAACAATTATTATTTTAGAGTAATTATCAAAAGTAGCCCTAATAATGAACATGTTTATTTATAATAAATTAGACAATCGCTTATATTATATAGCAAAAAAGATGATATTTTTTATATAGTGTAAAATATGTCAATATATTTTAAGTTAGTGTATTCAACTTTCTTTAAATTTATAATAATAAGAGAAATTAAAAATTATTAGCCAATTAACTACATAATTGGTGTATTTAACTCTTTTTCAAAGAGTAATAATATAGGTAATAAGTTCTGTGTCAATCAACTATGAAGCTACTTGTCGAAAGTTTGAAAAAATTAATAACTTTAAATATTGATATTATTTTTTCAATTTATAGTTTAATTCATTATATTTTTGTCAAAAATAAATTTAAACAATTAATTAAAATTAGTATTTTTATTATATTTCAATATAAAAATTATCGTATTAAATTAATCTACGCATTGTATAATGCTAGTGTATAAATGATAATATAAAAACGGCTATGTTCTGATTGGTTTTAAAGTAATATAAATCATTATAAATTAAATTAATCATATCGCTTATATTCTAGTATGAGCTTTTGATTTTGTGTTAGGCTTCATCTACCAGGGGTTTCTCAGGTCGATGGTTCTCACTGCACCGATGGTCCTACCGTGGGAAGTCTGGTTTGCTGCTCTTCATTACCATTCGATAAATGCTCCACTCCTTGCTTGACCGTGTACATCCTTGAGTCTTATAACCCGAGGGTTTTCTAGAGAGATCGACGTTTTGTCGTTAACGGGATTATCACATTTTCTATACGAGTGGTATCAGAGCAGAGTTTTTGTGCAAATGTTTTTGTATTTTGCTCTTGATGCTGATGCTTTATGAGTAAAATTGCATGAACATGCAAATTGGGCAAAAAAAATTCTTTCATGTCCGAGTAAAATTGCATAAACATGTCCGAGTAAAATTGCATAAACATGCGCATTGTAAAAAGTCTAGTTCTGGAAACAATTGGAAACAAGTAATGAGAGTTGAAAAAGAAAAAGTGAAACCCAATTTAAGAAGGCAGCATAAATGTGGTGCCAACGTGCGTTATCAACGCAACCTAAACTCAGCTAATACCAACTCGTCGTTTCGTCTGATGAGGACCCATGCATTTGAGAGAAACAATTTCTTTTTCTGGGGTGAGAAATAAAAAATAATAAATGGGAAGAAGAAGAGCAAAGTGATGGGCCCTATTATTTGGCTGAAGTTAGCGACATCAACATGGAAGTCTGTGCACAGAGCAGAGCCTAGCAATTGTGCTTGAGGAGACATTTGACATGCCTGGATGAAAATGGCTTTGATGCCACAAATTTCATGCGACGGTGTCGCATAACACTCGTTGCTATATTTTTATTTATCTAAAATATGAAGAAGTGTTTCAGGAAATTTTAAGTAAATTCTTGTATAATACTCTTGAATTCCAAGCTTAAAAAAATAAATCTTATACAGACCCACAAAAGAGTAGCTCAAATCTATGATATTTGTTTTCGAAACCCTAAGAGCAACTTTTTTTCCATCGCTAGTTGTGATAAATCCCTCCTGTAGGACGGAGCATTTTTAGTTGGACAGAGGTAATTATTGTTTATACCTGAACCAACATCGACAATTGTTTTGCAGAGAAATTCCATCTTTACATGGATGATTTTGGTTTTGATTTGAAAAGAAAAAATGAAAAGGTCGAATGTTAAAAATGTATAATCCTTTTGTATATACCAAACAGCAAAATAATTTTGTTGGTTTGACAACGGAGGAATATTTTCTTTTTAAAAAAATGGACGAAACTGCCAATGAAAACAGGAATTTTTCTCACCAACTTCGGTTCTATGAACGTTGTTGATGATGAGCTAAGTGCAAATGCTGGTTGAGCCTAACAATTTGCAGACGTTGTACTCAAGTTTGAAGGGCCTATAATGCATAAACGTAAACGAATTGGTGGTAATTACACAATACAGCCCCAAAAGTTTACAATATTTATTCTGTACGGATATGATATGTTTACTGCGAATACACATTGCAATATTTCTTCTGTACACGTGCGACTTTTTAAAATTCATGGAGATATATTTTCAAATTTACGAAGTCTTGTTTATATGTTGTTGATTTGTTGTTTATATTTTTTTAGTATTTTCAAATTCAATGTGTCTTGTTTATAGGTTGTTTCTTATTTTTATGTTGTTAGTATATTGTTGATTAGTTGTTTATATTTTTTTGTATTTACAAATTCAATGCATCTTGTGTATATGTTGTTTCTTGTTTATATGTTGTTATTATCTTGTCTATATGTTATTTATATTTGAAACAAATATATAAACAAATCTGTAATTTATATGTTGTTCATTTGTTGTTTATATATTGTTGATATGTTGTTGATATCTCATTTACATATTGTTTTCAAATCTGTAATTTATATGTTGTTGATGTCTTGTTTATATGTTGTTGATATTTTATTTATATGTTGTTTGAATATTGTTTATATCTTTTATTTATATGTTACTGATTTCTTGTTATATATTATTTGAATATTATTTATATGTTGTTGATATTTTATTTATATATTATTGATATCTTTAATATACAATAAATAAATTTTAAATAAGTATGTAAAATAAATAAATTTTAAATAAATTTTAAACAATAAATAAGTTCGTCAATTTATAATTAATAAAATTTGATTGATAAAATTGTAATTTTAAAATTTTTACTTAAAATATTAAGAGTGAGTTTTATGAATTCGTCACGACGGCTGACTGAATGAGTAATAAAGAGCTGGGCTTGGCTTACTCGATCATGCACTGTTTCCTCACCAAAGTTCTGAGGAAGAACAAGGGTTTAGTAAGGCCCTGGTATTGGTAGACTCTAGATGCTGACCTGTTTCGTGCTTATTCATCTCGGTGCTTTGCTTCTTTTTTTACTTATATATTTGCCGTGTGATTGAGGCAACCTCCAATTCTCCATGACATTTGAAAATGCATGTGCTTAACTTGCCATATTGTAGCAAATTTCTCTTCCAAAGAATAGACGAGCCTACCCAAACCCCACAACTTCGGCCGTTTCGTTTTTTGGATGAGCCTTCAATCACAGAAGGAGACTTTAAACGCACAATCGTGTGTCGAAGGACTTGAACACGAAATACACTGCATCCACTGAAAAAACTCAACTGATTGTTCTAGCAGCCCACGACAACTTCTGCCGATATTTGAATCTATATCATCATATCATTTTGATAGGAGAAGTCCACCGCAAATCAATGTATCTTTTTTGATGAAAGTACAGGCTTATTTCTACCAACCTCCACGCCATCCAAGCAAGCTCGAACCTGTAATATTGGTTGTGACTGCCTTTCTACTAAGGCAAATCAACCACTCTAGTATACTTACTATTTACCTAACAATTTGTTCGCTATTTTTTAAAAGAGCACTACACTCTTAAATGAATAGAAAATTTATTTAAGAGGCTTTATAATGATATAAAATAATATAAATAAAAATGAAAATTGCAACTTACTGGAATAAAAAAGTGCAATGGACTTTTAGCTCGTTTTAGTACTAAAAACAATTTCAACATAAAAGAACCATGGACTAAAATTTTGATGAGAACAAGTGAAATAATTTATAAAAGAAAATAAAAGAAAAATTATAGGAAAGAAGTTAAATGTTGTGGAGCCAGAAAAGAGAACTCAATAGAGATGATCCAATGAGGACCGTTTGGAGGCTTCGTTTCTCCGTTCCTTTTTGGGAGCTTATGTGCCAGCGGATAGATGGAAGCGGTGGTTCTTTATTTCAACATCAAACTCTCTGCAATCAGATTGACTTACTTCTATGTGTATCCGACATTTACTTCTACATGGAAGCGGTCGCAATTCTGAGACGTACAAAATTGATTTACTTCTACATGTGTATCCGACGTAATCAGCAGTCTGTAATCAGTATAAGAATTATTTTGGATATCTCGCAGCTACAAATCTGATATTGGAACTTGGAAATATTCGCCAAATAGGAAACCAAAAATTGAATTGTGTTTTTCTTTTAAAGTAAAGCTTAAGATTGATTAAGCTAAAGAGATAGAAATAAAATAAGTTATAGCGCAAACCAGCTATCAAGCCATTAGTTTTACCTAACAAATGAGCAGCGTGGTTTACTGGTCGTTTAGTATGAACAATTTGACAATTCAATAAAATGTCCAAAAATAACAGATAATTCCACTAGACACTAGCTAGTTACTACACACAGTAGCTGCTTTAATTACATATGACAAAAGTAGAAAATACTGCACTCTACATACACGTTGCACAACTTCGACCAAACACGTACAAAACTATGTTATAACACGGTAATGAATGTGGTAGATTTTAGGGTCCAAGCTTGAAGAAACCATTAATGCTCGCTCAAGCATTAATGTAATAGCATGTGCATCCCACGTCATGAGCTTAAATAGATTGCGATAGCACCATGGCAAATGAAAACTATTACTCTATCCATCCCATAATATAATATAAGTATATTTTTTATTTAAAGAATTTCAAACTATAAACATATTTTTTTATTATATTTATTTTTAATAAATTTATAATATTATTTTTATTTTTTAATTAATTTATTAATTATTAATATTTATTTAAAAAATATAAATAATTTTTTTTTAAATTAAATAAACTTAATTATTAAAATTATCATTCTTTAATTTATATAAAAAATAATTAATGCATATTATTATGAACAAAGGAAATATTTTGATATAAGATACAATGGGCTGACATAATAACTAATAAGTAGGTGAAGCCGATCAAATTGCATGTGGATGACGTTAACATATTGCAATTGTGAATAACTTCCAAATAATAACATATTAACATTTGTATAAAAAAATAAGTGACCATTAGTATTTTTTTTTAAATTAAGAATGAGTAGTTTAATTAGTAAGTATTTATTTTTAAAATTATGAGATTTTGAGTTTAAAAAATGCTATGAATGTGATTTTTAAAAATGTGAGAAGAATTTTTCTTTGTGAAGCCTACAATTCATTAAAAAAATATTTTTTAATAAATGGTTTTGATTGTGGTGTGTCTCGTTGGGATGACAATAAGTAGAGTATGGGTAGGGTATACTAATATCCTTATCCGTATCCATAATTCATATTATATACCTATATTCTATCCGTATTCGTATGGATGACAAAAATTATTACTCGTACCTTACCCACAAGGTATTTGTTTACCCGTAGAGTACTCATTTACCGGTGGTTTAAATTTAGTTAATTAACTTAACAAATAATTTATCATCAATTTAGAATAATAAATTAAAAATACCTGAGATAATATGAAATACTATATTCACACAACATAATATAAAAATTATAATTTACAATCAAATGTAGTTAATGAAATAGTAATGTGATAAATTATCACTAGAAGGAGAATTTATATAAAAATTATAGTCTAAAATATTATACAAGGATAAAGATGATGAGCGTTTTCAAATTCCAACATTCTCATTGCAACCTCTAAATTACAGCTCTTAGTTCTAGTCTCTTGCTGTGAAGAAAATATTGGACCCAAATATGTACTATTTATATTTGTGACAATAGTATACCAACATATGTTAGACCAAAATATATCAAAATGTTAAACAAAAAAATATTATTCTTAAACTCTTATGCTTAATTTGTTGTAGTTGCCTCTGTAATAAAACAACACATATTAAAAATAAATTAGAAAAATACTTAAAACAATTATTAATATCAATAAATAACATAAAATATAATACTTAGAACCTCTAGATCATCTTCTATATCATCAAAATAAGTGTCATACTCATCAAAATAGTCGCATTTTAGTTATAAATCAATTGATTCAAATACAAAAATTCATTTACCTTTCCCCCCTCTCTCTCTCTACATAGGCATTTACATAAATACCAATAAAAAAAATTGATATTACTGGTTCACCAATCCAATTTTTTATATATTGGCAGATTTTCGAAATTGCAAGCATGTCAAAAAAAAATTTCTAAATTGTATTTTCACGGATTTGTCTGAAACTTGTTTAGGTTTTGTCTAAAGTCTGTTTATATTTCAGATTTTTTTAAAACTTCTTTAGAACTTGTTTATATGTTGTTTATATGTTATTTATATTTATTTATATATTGTATATATATTTTTATATGTATTATATATATTTATATGTTGTATATATATTGTATATACAAGTTACAAATATAAAATAAATAAGTTATAGAACTAATACTTGTATGTTCTGCATCTCTATAAAAGATATAAAAGTTATAAATATAGAATAAACAAGTCATAAACATAGTATATACAAGTTAAAAATATAGTATAAACAAGTTATAACACTATTACTTGCATGTTCTGTATCTCTGTAACATATATACAAGTTAAAAACATAACATAAACAAATCATAAACATAACATAAACATAATATATACAAGTTACAAATACAGTATAAACAAGTTATAAAACTAATACTTATATGTTTTGCATCTTTGTAAAATATATACAAGTTACAAACATAGCACAAACAACACCTTAACTTTTCAAAAATAGAACAACACCAAAAGAATATCAACAACATTTCAACAACATATAAACAAGAGTTGGTAAGTTTGAAAATATGCATTTGTGAATTTGAAAATATGTATTTATGAATTTGAAAAAAATTGAAAAGTTAATATGTAATATGCAAAAGTGGGTAGTACAAAATAGATATTGTAAAGTATTGTAGGTGTGTTGTGTAAAAACTACTATAAATAATACATACATATATATATATATCTATTTGTGCATATATATATATATATGTGTGTGTGTGTGTAAGTATTTATTATATGTATGAATATATGTATTATATATATATATATATATATATAGCAGGTATGTGTAACAGATACGAATACGAATATTATTTAACGGGTAAGGGTAAGAATAGGGCATTCTTATATCCATATTCTACTCATACATGTACAGTAAAATACGAGTATTATCAGTATCTGTATTCATATCCAGCCAAAATAAGTAATACCCGCATTAAATGGATACAGGTAGAATCGATATCCGTCGGATAAAGTGTAAATTGCCATCTCCGACTGCCTCGTCAGAAATGAGTCCCTCGACTTGGTGGCCGTTAACAGTTTGTTGGGTGACGTTATAACAGATTATTGCATGTACCACATTTTCCCGCAGTTTGTTTTCCTCATCACTCCAGGTCCAGCTTTAATTATATAAACTCGACGGTTGTAACATAATTGAGTAAAAAATGTCACACTTTTCTCACTCAATTAAGTTACAACTTTCGAATAACAACATTTACTGTTGTTATAATTATAATGTGCTAGTTAATTACAATGCTAGCTTTTTCAAAAAGTATAAATATGTGCATTAAATGAAATTTATTAGCTACCAACTGTATAAACGCAAGTATGGAATAAGCTGACCAGAGCACGCAGAGTTGCCAAAAGTTTGGGATACTAATCAGTGATCACTGAAACTGTCCCAGTAAAAATAGGAAAAGAAGGAAAACGATGCCGGTGTCCTTGTGTTCCCACTCTAAACTTGTATTGTTCCTTTCAATTTTAGCATGTTTATTTAGCTCTACTACATGCGCAATAGTAGCGAACAATGGAAGGATCAAAGCAGTGTTGATGTTTGGAGATTCGGTGGTGGACACCGGAAACAACAACGATCTCATCAGCCCAGCTAAGAGCAATTTCCCTCCTTACGGCCGAGACTTCGAGGGTGGACTACCCACAGGAAGATTTTCAAATGGCAAGGTTCCTTCCGATCTTATAGGTATACTTCTCTCAGAAACTTTTTTCTTTAATAACATACATTATTTGCTTAATTTTACTAGTTTCAATATAATTGCAAGCTAGATACAATGTAAGTTACTTCATAAGTTGTTGATTTAATAGTTAACAAGTTAAATTTGAGTAAACTCTTTTGCTGAAAATAGTGTATTTGTTTGAAGTGTTTGAAGATAATGAGTTTGAATTACTTCAAATTATGTTGGCCTCAATCCCCCAATAATACTTCTTCTATGGAATTGTGTGCTCATGTAGCCATGTGAGTTTAGTAGTTTACATTGCGCAGACGTAGTTTTATTTTTTTATCGGAATTGCACGAACGTACAATTTCCTCGTTGTCGTAAGCTGAAAAAAAGACTAATTAATATGAAAGCACAAGAAACGGTCCCGCAATAATACATCTGATATTTGCACAAAGTAAATCGCATTTATTTTTCATTAAACTGGTGATAATGGTCCTTTAAGAAAGTCAAGACTTTAGACCATGATAATCATTTTCTTTCATCTTAATTAATTTTCAGTGGAAATGTTGGGAATCAAAGAGTTATTGCCACCATATAAGGATCCAAATTTGACTCCCCAAGATCTTCTCACCGGTGTTTGCTTCGCTTCTGGTGGTGCTGGATATGATCCTTTAACCTCTAAATTATCGGTTATTTACTTTTTTCTTATCTCCACAATTTTTTTAAAAATTATTTGTTTATTTATTCATCTGTAGTACACGCTTCGATTCTTGATGCATTTTCTTTTTTTTTATTTTCTTTTCCCGGAACCAGTCGGCTATACCACTATCAGCTCAGATACAACAACTGAAAGAGTACAAAGAGACGTTAAAAGGGGTTATTGGAGATGAAGAAACAAAAACATTATTATCAAAAACTTTGGTTTTGATGGTGCTAGGCAGCAATGACATTGACGATTCTTACTTCGGTATCCGTATTAGGTCACTCCAATATACAGCCTCCTCGTACACCGATCTCTTAGCTGACTTCGCCTCAAACTTTGTTAAGGTCATATTCTTAAATTTCATTGTCAATATCAAACAAAAAGAAATATTACTGTTTAATGTCAGCAATTGTTGTAATTATATTTTATCTTGAACTCTTGAAGGAGGTGTACAGACTCGGGGCTCGAAAAATTGGGATATTTAGTGTGCCGCCGAATGGATGTGTGCCGGCTACAAGAACTGTGGCCGGAGGCTTAACAAGACAATGCAGTGATGAATACAATCAAGTGGTGCAATTATTCAACTCTAAATTGTCCAAACACATGCAAAAACTAAACAACAATCTGCCTAATTCTACAGTGCTCTATATTAACGTCTACGACCCTCTACTTAACATCATAAACAACCCACAAAGCTTCGGTATTTTCTCTCTTATGCTAGTAATTAATACTACACAATTTCGTCTTTGAAACGATTTTGTTAAATTTGTGTTGGTAATTATGGCAGGGTTTGAAATAGCAAATAAAGGATGTTGCGGGACAGGGACGATAGAGGCAGCAGTGTTTTGTAATAAATACAGTGTGGAGACGTGCACGGATGAATCAAAGTATGTGTTTTGGGATGGTTACCATCCCACAGAGAAAGCATATAGGGTTCTGGTTTTTGGTTATTTCACGAAATATATTAATAATTTTTTATGTGGAAGACCATCTTGTTGAGTTTCTTTTCCCCACAATTGGAAAATTCGAATTTGTATCTCAGTTTACTCTAATAATCATATCTTTATTCCAAAGCAGCGTTTAGTTGTTGCCTAATACCATCTTGTTGATTTCTCCACATTTTTTTATTCTTTACTTGGATACTTGATGTTTCTTTTGATGTTTCAAATCTTTCTTTGTAAAGACTAATATAGCAAGGTCAGTCCATTTAATCCATCAAACACATCTAGGGGTCAAACCCAGTCAAAGCTTAAGAAAAAATTAAAGATAAATAGGTCAACCACTATTAATAGCAGAAGAATATGTTTGAAGAGTATGCTCTCTCAACCACTTTATAAATAGATATTTTTACCACTCATTAATCTATGTTTTATCTCCCACAAAAAAAACACCAACTTTACCAAAATTTTTAAATTGAGTGTCGGAGTATTTTTGGGATGAGTCCCCGACCTCTGACCTTTTGTTTTGCTGGATTTAGAGAGAAACTTTCGAGACCAATGTTAATTCGAAACAATAATAAAGACAATATAATATACTTCACGAACAAAGAAAATGTTAACAATAATTTTTTTCCTACTTTTTTATACACTTATAATAAAAAATTGATATGTTTTCATTAGCACATTTATAACCTAAAGTCAAATATATTAACACTATAAATGACGACATCAAAATTTTATTGTTAGTGTAAAGAAAGTTAAAAGAAAAATGTTGCGAGCTAAATGGGCCTGTTGGAGTGATCAAGACATGAGTTGGACTTGGAGAGCAACTGTATTTGGTTTCCAAAAAGCTGTAGAGGGACTTCATTTTCTTTTCGACCCCAAGTATTTGTGTGATACATTGACTTCCAATCCATATCCATTGGCACTAGTGCACTACATTGAATTATGAGAACGGAACTATGGAAGGCTCCATAAAAGGCAGAATGGACAGAAAAAATTGAAATAGCGAGATCGGAGAGTAATTATATTATGTATTCTCAATAATATTTTATCTCAACCTCCCGTCCCGCCACCTCTTTTTCTTTTATTAATATTAATGCGTCAACATATATATCCCTGTAACCATGCTTTCATGCTTCCTCTAAACAGAGGCTACGCTAATAATAATGCTTGACCATTCTCATGTATATATATTAGAACCACATCAACACAATAATTTTCCCAGTATGAAGAAAAAATGCTGACCCTATCACTTTCTTTCAATTTTTTTCAGATTTTCAACTTTACTTGTGGTAATTAGCGCTGCAGTGGTTGTCTTTGGACTTGCCAGATATGAAACAATCCCAGCCGTACTGATGTTTGGAGACTCCCTGGTTGATATTGGAAACAACAATTATCTGCTACTTGCAGCTAAGTGCAATTACCCTCCTTATGAGAGGGATTTTATTGGAGATGAACCCCCCCGGGAGATGTTTCAACTGAATGCTTCCTTTGGATCTTATACGTATGTTCGTAATTGTTGGTTTTGAGCATGAGAAGAAGAGAAAAAAAAACAAGTGAACAGAGTGGTATTGAATTATTGGAAGTGCTTACATTTTATTCACGATGAGTTACATATATATCTTTGAAAATTTTCAAAATAAAATCCCTAACATAATGATTGAGACTCTTAAAGATTTGGTCTTTATGACTTGGTTTACTTAAATAACGAAACCGAAACAAAATTCACTCAAGTACCTGACGATGAATAAAATATTGGTACAAAATTTTAATATTATATATTTATATAATATATTTCAAAATAAATGAGTATAGAAAAAAATAAGTTATATACAATGTGTCAATATTTTATTTAATATTATAAATACATATAATATATCATAAATAATTTATAAATAAATTATATATATATATATTATATTTTAAGAGACCACAAAATCAAGAGTAGCCACGAAACCCCCGAACCCTGCATATCCTCCCATGATCTATATAAACATTAAAGAAATAATTTTAGCATATTTTTTAACAATAATATTCAATAATTGAATTAATTTTGAGTTGTGGTCTTGTCTCAGCTGTAGGTAGACACCTATGAAAATAGGAGCATCACTCCTGCGCTGTTGATGCCACGCTTTTTGCACTTCACGTAAGTGAAGCGCATAAGTGCAGGTGAGGTTCACCTAAAATTGGACTCCACTTGATTATAATATATATTTTTATTTTAAATTTATTTTATTTTTTTTTTCATAATTGTTTTTTGTTTTTTTAATTTTATTTGATCAAATTTAAAGTCTCAAACGGTCACTTGTCTTTAATTTGATTTTTTTACCATATTCTTTTTTTCATCCATAAATGCAAAATTTTCCACAACCTTTTTTTACCCTAAATTATTTAAAATAATCCTTCAAAAGATATAGCTTCTCGAACCGACCTTTCAAATCTAACCGAAACGAGTTTATTATCAAATTATCATCTTCAATTTTCCTCAAATTCGACATTTCAAATATGTTTTTTCATTATTTATATGATTTCTTAGTTTGCACACTTTATTTTTTAACTCTAATTATGGTTTTTAATGTAATTTCCTATTATGCCTAATTTATTTGTAAATTAAATATTTATTCAATTTATCATTTATTTTATTTTTGAAAAATATTTTAGTTCAAAATCTCTACTTCAAAAATATTCACAAAAATATTTAAGCCAAATAATTATATTTCTTAGTATTTATTATATGTTACAAATATATTAAATGATGAGTGAAGTAGTGATGAATCTCATTATAGAGTATAATTATAGGTTAAGGATTAGAGAGATATAATATAATAAATAAAAGGTTAATGTAATGCTGACGTGACGTAAATATTAATTTCTTGTAGAGTTTTAGGACTAGAGATGTTCTAAAAGCATCCTTAATAATATCATCTCATAAACCATACATAAAGTAGGGTCAATTGACAAAGTGAATCGTAGTTTGTCTTTTCTTTTAATTTATTTTCTATTTAATTATTATTTTTTTGTTTAATCTCTTTTTATTTATTTTGTTAATAATTTCTTTTATCATTCTATTTATTTTTTATATTTAATTATTTTTTATTTTTAATATTTATTAACTAATATATTAAACACTACATTGTAAAAAATATTTTTTATATATCTTACTAAATTGATCTCACATAATTTCACACTCAATTATATCTATAAAGTACATTAAAAAAATTTTATATCTTGGTTAATTTATTTGTATAATTTATTTTTATTTAGTTAATCCAAATTTTTTCTTATTGACAACTATATTGTATTAATTTAAAAATTTATTTGATCTATCAATTTATTTTATTTTTAAAAATATTGTTTTTAAAAATTCAATTAAATATTTTTCATGGTAGATATATTTCATATATTATTTTTAATTCAAATATTTAACTCACAAAAATATTTATGTGAAATAAATATATTTGTTACTATTTATTTATTGTAAATAAATTAAATAATAAATAAAGTGATTATAAGTCCTATAATAAAATATAATAAAAAATTAAAAATTAAAAAAATAATATAATAAATAAAAAATTAATAAATTATTAATATGATAATCTCACCAACTTTTGAATAAATTAATACATTAAAAATGCTTTAAAAGTATCAATAACGATTGGATTTATATCCAAATTATTAGCCCACGCGGATGAAGCTCTCCCATTATTTTTTGGTGTGCTTCACGTTTAAAGCACAGTGGACCCCATTTGTTAATTTTTTTTGTATTTTGTTTTTTTTCTTAATTTTCTTTCTTTCTTTTTCTGATTTGTCAATAGCATTGTATTTTTTTAACACCAACTGTCTTATTTTTTTTAAAAAAATGAATTTGATGAGACTTGAGATGAAAATTAATTTATTTTTTTTATTTTTTTTTATTTACATAATTTCTTAAGTTGCATAATTTATTTTTTAATTTTGTATTAATTTATATAATTTACTATCTTGCATAATTTATTTTTATTTGGTTAATCCAAATTTCTTCTCATTGATAACTATATTATTTTAATTTAAATATTTATCCGATCTACTATTTTATTTTATTTTTAAAAATATTATTTTTAAAAATTCAATTACATAATTATCACGATGGATATATTACATATATTATTTTTAACTCAAATATTAACTCACAAAATATTTATGTAAAATAAATATATTTATTATTATTTCTTATATATTGTAAATATATTAAATGATAAATGAATTGATTGCGAGTCCTATAGTAAAATATAATGAGAGGTTATAATGAGTGAAAAAATAATGAATTATTAATTTGACACCCTCATCAACCCCAAAAAGAGTTAATGCACTACAGATGCTCTAAGGTCCGGGATTAAGCCAATGACTAGGGGATTTGTGTAGTATAGACCGCCTTATTAGGGGCTCCACTAGATGGAAACTAGTTGAATTAATTTTTCATTTTTTGTTTTCAATCAGAACGATTATATCACTATTTTTGGTTTTAAGTGTCGACATTGATTGTTAATTTCTCCATTATTTTCCCTTTTAGTGAAAGATTTACATTCAAGGAAGTGATGAGGAATGAAATTAAAATTCCATGTGGAATTCATATGATGTTATTTAATTTGTAGAATTCTAATTCTACACATTGCCAATTCCATGATTTTGTGGAATAACAATTCCTAACATACAGCTAGAAATTGCAATTCCACACCTCCAAATAATAAGCACTAAATATAAAAAGTTTTTTTGTGTCCTTAATAGGAATTGATGTAGTTGGATTTTTTTTCCTAGTTTTTAGAATTTAAAAGATATTTTACGCATTTATCATTTAATAATTTCATTATATTTTAATAAATTATTTTGTTTATAATCTATTAAGTTACTTTGTTTATTATTTATTTATTATATTTTATTCTTATATTATTTACACATTTATTTAAATAAAATGTCAAAAATATAATATTTAATTCTATTTGAAAAGTCACAAATAAAATAGTCTTTTTAAATAATTTATATTATATTCTTTATAATATTACATTCAACCAAACAAAAGAATGAAATAAAATTATTATTCTATTCCATCAACCAAACAATAAAATAAAATTATTATTTTATAGAATAACAATTATATTCTATGTCATTCTATTATGCAAATTAAACAGCCCCGTTAGAGATTAAGAGGTTATTACCGCCTCTTAAAGACGCAAATTTGAAGCCTAAAGAACTCCTTGTTGGTGTTCGCTTCGCCTTGTACTGGTACTTATCTTCTTTACTAAATTAGCAGAGACTTCATGGCGTAATTCCTTTACATTTTTAATAAATCTATCTTTTTATTTTCCTCGTAAAATTTCTTTTTCTCTATCAGTCAGCCATATCGTTAGAAGGTCAGTTAAAAGAATTGAGAGAGCACATAGGGAAATAGAAAAATTTTGTTAGCAAAAAGATTTTTCTTGGTAATGTTGGGCACCAATGACATCAATGGTTATTTTGTTTACAATGGTAAATCACGCTGACATGTTGACGGAATGTTTAAAGGAGCTGAATGGAACTGGAGCTCGAAGAATTGGTATTTTTGGTGCACCAGCTTTTGGATGTGTGCCAGCAATAGGAAGTATTGGTGGAGGTTTACAAAGAGAGTGCAATGAAGACTATAATCAATTGGTACAATTGTTCAACACTAAATTTATCTGCAAAGTTGGATTCACTTTGCAACGAATTTCCCGACGCTAAGATGGTCTATAATTCTCTGCTTGATCTCATTGAAAACCCACAAAATTATGGTGCCACATTTGTCTTTTCTTTTCAATTACATAACTATTGTGTTCAGTAGCTTATTTCTCACAGTTTGATTTTTGTTCTCGTGTATTAGGATTTGAAGTTGGAGATAAAGGTTGCTGTGGCACGGGAAATACAGAGGTGGGAAAGTTATGTAGGAGCCCAATTACATGCACGGACGCTTCAATACATGTATTTTGGGAGGGTTTTCATCCCTCAGAAAAAGCATATAATAATGTCGTCACTCGTTTTTTCAGAAAATATTGGAATTTGCTATTCTGATGCAAATCATGTTGTTAAACTTTTCTGGTATCAATAATTTGTATCAGTTTTCTCTAAAATATATAGTTGTCAATATCGTCATTGAAACTAGTATAGTGATCATCTTCTTTTCTGGTTTCACCTTTTTTGCTGCCACTATTTACAGTTCTTCGATTTTACACCTCCGAAGCCGCTAATGGAACAATTCCGGCGGTCATAACATTTGGAGATTCAATTCTTAATACAGATACAATAACAAAATGGACCATCCTTTTTTGTCACTCACC